>JAEQML010065166.1:0-21262 GCA_016904865.1 Pissodes strobi | reverse complement strand
CGACACCGGTCTAAGCAAGGCCACCTACGACCGTGGTCTAAGCCGCCTTGCGAACCCATTTATCTTTAATAATAATTAGATATTATTACTATTAAAAAGAGATGTTTTTGCATTAATTTGTCGACATTTGAAGAAAAAACAGCATATTTTATTTGGAGGAAAAGTTACTTTTCATGGCTTGCTCTCTATTACCAGCCTCACTCCGTTCGGCTGTTAAACACGAGCGCGCCATGAAAAGTATCACTTTTCCTCCATATAAAATAATATACTATTACCACCGCTTAAAATTCCTCAGGACGCGCGCTCGGCAACGCCAATGAATGAATGAACGGGCAAAAACTGCCGATTGTTCTCCGATGGTCGTTGATTATTTTTTAGCAGTATAGATGCAATTTCTTGGCATGCTAAGGCAATCATAATGTTCATCGATTCTGATAAACTGGAACTCATTTTCTGAAATAATATTTAAAATTGCTTAAGGTTTTATAATAAATAGCTGCTGAAGACGAACTGAATGTGCCGATATTGCCGATTCGGTGCGCGGCATAAGATGCCGGTGTGATCTTACCGTTCCGAGCCGACCGATCCGAGTCGATTCAGTGCGCGTCCTGCTTAGTCACCGAAAATTTTTATGTTAATTAATGAGCGTTTTAACATGTTCTGTTAAAATTGGTTGTCCCAGTCAACATGATCATTACCTTCCACTCTGGCCTTTGACTCGCTAAATGTTCTCAACTGAAACGTCCTCTGGCCACGGTTTTCTTTTTAGAAGAAAATGGTGAGGAACCTGCTTTTGAAGCGCCCAACTAATATGTGATAGTCCTTGTAGGAAGTCAGCTGCGGTTCGGATCTTGTGAAGTTAAATAAACAGAATGCTATTGATTTGGATTGTATTGCAATAGTAAGTTATGTTATTTTGGCAAGGCATGTGCTATTGTTGCACATTTTGCTGAATATTCTTCAAATTTGAAATAGTATATTGTGCAACAAGTGCTGAAAATAAGACTTTTCACACGAATGAGACAGTTTGGTGACACGAGCCGTAAGCGAGTGTCATAAAGTCTCATGAGTGTGAAAAGTCTTTTCAGCACGTGTAGCACACTATACTTTTTCTACGACTGCTACATACAGGGTGCCCCACTGGGAGTGTGGTAGACAATTACATGTTATATGGGAAACATTTTTATTATTGATTTATCAGAAAATTTTATTCCTAGTGAAAGAAGCTACGTGAGTAAGAGATTCTCGGTAAACTATAACTAGGGACACAGTCCTAAAATGGGGCCACCGGTGTGGGGTCCCTATTTTCCAAATATTTTGAAAAAGAGGCTCCGAGGGCGAAGCCCTAAAATGGGGCCCCAGGGCGCGAAACCCTAGAATGGGGCCTATATTACGGGAGTCCCATTTTGTACAGATTTAGGAATGGAGCCCCGGGGGCGAAGCCCTAAAATGGGGCCCCAAGTCTTAAAAGGGGGCCCCTGGCATGAGAGTTCCATTTTCTACAGTTGTGCAAAAAGGGACTCCCGGGGGGTGAAGCCCTATAATTGGGCTCCCTTTTTTAGAGATCTGGTAATGGGATCTTTGAGGGCGAAGCTCTAAAACGGAGACGAAGCCCTTTAATCTAAATACCCGAATAAGCGTGTGAAAAGCATACTTTGCACACGCCGTGTGTCACACAGAAACGCCGACATTACCTCAGCAAGGTTTTTGGAGATGTACCCCGAACTCCGGCAGCCTCATAAAACCCAATTCAGGAGAATCGTAGTTAATTTAATTAACCATATTGGTCCTTCGAACAACCTAGAACCGGATACAATATTGAAAATGAAAATCGCGACAGAAACATTTTACAACCTGTTAACGAAGACCCTAGTGCATCGGTAAGAACTGTAGAACGGGAAATTGATGTGTCAAAATCAACGGTATAATACAGAGAGTGTTAAAAAAGAATAAGTACCATCCATACAAACCCACAAGGACTTAAAGAAACTGATTTTCCACGACGAATACGCTTTTGTGAATTATATACTATAGTCTATTTGGAAATGCTGCGAAGCTGTAAATTATTTTCCGATAAAATCTTAAAGTTAAAACGTATATACCGGGGTCCAAAACTAAATTGGTTATTTTATCGTAAAGCTACATAATTCAGTTTACTACATATATACAATTAGGCTTGACACACCCGAATACGGGCGAAACGCAGGTGTACACCATAAAATATACAATAGACTTCATTTACAGATGAAAAAAATACGAACTGTACAGGTCTTTGAGCAGCAGTCAGTAGCGTGTCATTAACAACGCTGGAAATGTTTTCTAATATAAATGTGGTTATGTTGTGGGTATAGAAATGCATCGACATTAAGAAAGTATAGGTGTAATGGTCGTTCTGAAACTAGACAAATAAACAGATGTATAATAATGATTCAAGATTTAAAAATATAGAAAATAATTATAAAAACTAAAATATATGCAATAATAGATATATACAATAATACTACATATACGATAATACATACTTAATATATTCAATTAAATTGTAATCTGAACAATCGGTTGAGTTGTCACTCTCATCCACATGTATAATAATTGATTCTACTGTTTCATCAACCATATTGTCAAGCTGCCACATTAATTTTTCCTCGTTTATTACGTGCTCTACACACTTTCGCCATTTCTCTCCATCCACATGATTAATAACTTCGTGAAAGATTACCTCAGTATTCTTCATTTTGTAGGTAGTGTTTCTGATGGTAACAAAATTTTTTACTTGCGCCCAAACTAACTCTATGGGAGTTAGCTCACAGTGGTAGGGCGGAAGTAGAAATACAACAATACGACGTTTGTTTGCCATTTCGTCAACCTAGTATATTTGTGCTTTTCCATGTTTGCTGTATTCAAAAGCTCATTTTTGACTATGTCTTCTTGGAAGTGGATTTTTTTCAAAAGGCACTGTTTTATGTCCGCTTTTCGCCAAGCACTTGTTGGTACTTTCTCTATTTTTCTAAAATGGTAAGTTGCATTATCAAGCACTATATATAATAGATCCTGGGGGTATTAGATCTAATATTTGCTGAAAGTATTCTTCAAATACATCTGCATTCATATCTTCATGATAATCCCCAGGTGTTTCGACTTAAATGTTAACAGGCCCCCTTCTACTGTAATGAACGCCGGTTTACCCTAATCCTTTACTTACTTACTGTCAATTCGGCCTTTTCTTCACCTTCTGTTCATTATATGTAACCGGGTCCGCAGTACCAGTGTGTTGACACCCTAATTTCGACGTAAAATAATTTCCCGTACACTTCAGCAACCACCCATATTTCGCTACCTAGTTGAAAACCACTTTATGCCTCTTACCAGTACTTACTTTCTATTCTCAGGTATATTAAATATAATTAAATGAATGTACGCCACATCAGTGATCTTTTAATACAATAATTGAAAGGGAGCTTTTTTATAGTGGCTAAATTTATTCGATTATTTTTTAATATGACGTCTTATCTACAGCGTCAGACAATCTGAACTGGCACATTAAAAGAAAATGACACTGGTATTATTAATTAGACACTGTGCAATTTTTTCAGTGTAGCAACTTTCCAAAAATATTATATTTTACTAGCCAGTCAACAATTATGGAATAATAAAATAATTTCAATCAGCAATATTCTTTTCCGCCGTGAATTAATTAAATGAAATACGAAGTGTGATAACCCTAATTATTTAATGGGGTACTCTTTTAATTATCGAATACTACAGCAATAAATGTTTCCCAATCTACAGGCACTCTACACCTCATCATTTAAATTAAACTACCTTGAGCACTGAATTGTTTTACTGAAATATTCATGAATTTCTTGCCAACAGGCAACGATAACTGTTTTCAAATATACAAGCAATATACATTATGATTTAACCTAAATGTACTGTCTAACTCGAGCACTGGAATGATATACTGAAAAACTCATGAATTTCTTGCCAACAGGCAATGCTAAGTGTTTCAAATATACAAGCAATCTACACATTATGACATAAAACTAAACTTACTGTCTATCGCTTAATGTTAACTCAGAACCTGCCGTCGTTGCTTCCCTGGCTCGTGTTTTACCATCTTATCCCTGGACGAATGACGAAGTTCCACCACGTTAATTTACTTTACTTTTCGAACCGTTGACATGAATTTACTTATTTACTTAGTTATTTCCAAGAGCCCTTAAACTGAAAGGCACTACTTTCGGTTTGGTCACAACTAAGACCATATCATCGACTACAAAATTAAGATTTTAAACTTTTTAAATACAATTCGGCATAGCGACCCGCTACAACTGATATAAAATTTTGAATTTGCCCATAAGGACCCACTGGAATTGGTTATGAGAATAAGACTGCCTTTTATTCGATAAGGTCATCCTTTTATAGGCGGATTTTTACGCGTTTTGTCCCCCAGAAAAATCCAGAATCTCCATACACCCAAGAAACGCGTGGTGTTACGCAATTTAAGGCGTATCTCTCCCAGAAATACCTGGAATTTTTCCTGTGGCAAGTAAAATATCGGCGATGACGTAAGACGCTTATTTTTCGCCGAAAACGGCTATTCGCGTTTTAACTGGGTTTTTCCACTCTGGACCAAATAAGGTCAATCAAATTGTTTTCCAAGGCAGAGCTTCAAAGTCCACTCGAGGTCTTTGACTTTGGTGACGAACATTACTGGCAACGCCTATCGACCAATGGATTTCTTTTTATCATGGTTTTCGGGGGAATCTGCATGGAATGCTTAACTAAGTGGGGAATAGTCTGCGCTTAAAACCGAGTCTAGTGAACTTTGAGTTTCCTGCTGATTATTGAGATTATAGTCCAAGGGTAGGTGACTTTTCTAATATTTATTTTTTATTAATTTTTGGTTTAAACTAATTGTTGACGCAATTCTTAACATAGATCTAGTGTTGTCCCTTGATTCATCACACTACGACCCCATTTACACTACCAATATGGACCACATTAATCTGCTGCCTTTCCAGGTGGAGGTTTGATTCCTGTAGACCAGGCCTCCAACGCAGCTTGTCGGAAACTTTTTATATTTCTGTCATGCCACATCTTGTTTACTGTATGCCCTTCATTTACGCATTTACCCATGTTTCGTCCAAATAAAATATGTTTCGGTCATCCTTAGGTACTTTCTTCTCCAGCAAATAATTTAATCTTTTTCTATTAAAAGTGATTTTCTGTTTTGTCTATCCCATTCAAAAATCATTTCTTTCAATGTTTTCCATAATTTGTCTCTACTTATTTGAGAAAAATTTTCGTCGGTTTTGAGTGTGATATGAATTTTATCTAACGTAGGGATTTCCTTGTTTAAATAAAACGAATGGACTGCTCTTCAGATTCATCGTTTCTCATTTTCATCAATAACAATTTTTCTCCTTCCAGATGGTGTTTCTGGAGCCTTCATATAGTCACTTGTTGATTCACGTAAAATCTTATATATAGATGTTAGCCCCACTCCTATCATTTGCGAATACATTTCAACAATTTTAATCACACCAGAACTAGGCGGTTGATGTTTAAGAGCATTGTACACATTTAAAATAATAATTGTCTTCTCGTTAACTGATAAAGGACACTTGGATATTCTCTATACTGGGGAAAACTTAGAACTTGCCAGTTTACAGTTTTCGATATCAACCTGTCTCGATTGTCTTACAACAAATACTAAACCTGAACAAGCCAAGAACCGGAAATATCCAATTGGCACATCATAAATAACAATTCAGGTATGATCAGGTACAAAATATGCAGGTGGATAAAATAAGTAATTCAAGTAAATTATGATATTATATAATATGTAATATTTTGATTTTAATATTTTCATATTTAAGTGATATTTTCGTACAGTGTTACATTTTTAACATTTTAACATCTTGATTTAAGGAGCGCCCATGGAAAGTCTGTTAAGATTCTATCGAACAATAATTTACTAGGAAGTGTAATGAAAATCCCGATTTTGTAAATCATGCCTTGTGGTTCGATGTGTAGTGTATCAGGAAAACACTCGGTATTTCATAAATTAGATCGTGAAGACAACCCGACTAGTTCGAGGTCTAGACGAAGGTTATTTACATTACCCATTACACGTAATATTATTGTTTAACTCCAACGAACGCGATACTAGACAAGGTTAGGTCAACCTTGTTGAACTGGCATTGTTATTGTAACATTATATACATAATATGAACCTACACCAACCCGGCATATACAGGGTGTTACAAATTCGATGCATTAGCATTGCTATCTCGGTAACTATAAGAGATAGAGCGTAGGTTAAATTAGGGCAAAGTTGCGCAATTTAAGGGTGATTGACATGCCATCGAGAAATTTAGAAAATTCCGTCTACTTCCGGAGATATCCGTAAAAAACCGGAAATCAGCTATTTTATTTTTATTTTTTTCTGCCTTTGTTTGAAGAGATAAAGTTAAATAAATGTCACATTATTATTGCCACTTTTTCTCCTCTGCAAGATGGCAGTATCAAATTTTAAACCCGACGTTTCGCTTTCGGGCCCCCTTCATCAACTTCATTTTTTTAAATACAGACCTGGATTTTTTATCTGATTTTTTAAAAGCGTTTGATCTCCCAAAACCAACGATGTATCACACTTATCAATAAATCAACAAATCTAGATTTTTTCCACAAGAGATAATTTGTTAGACTGGATGGGACGATCTTTTTTTGACCCGATTTCACTTATGACATCTTTTGTTACCACTATCGAACAAGTGTGATACATCTTTGGTTTTGGGAGATCAAAGGCTTTTAAAAAAATTGATAAAAAATCCAGGTCCGTATTTAAAAAAATTAAGTTGATGAAGGGGGCCCGAAAGCGAGACGTCGGATTTAGAATTTGATACAGCCATCTTGCATAGGAGAAAAAGTGGCAATAATAATGTGACATTTATTTAACTTTATCTCCTCAAACAAAGGCAGAAAAAAATAAAATTGCCGATTTTCGATTTTTTACGGATATCTCCGGAACTAGACGGAATTTTCTATACTTCTCAACGGCATCTCAATCACCTTTAAATAGCGCAACTTTGCCCCAATTTAACCTACGCTCTATCTCTAATAGTTACCAAGATCGAATTTGTAACATCCTGTATAGAGAGAATACAAGACTGACTGACGCAATTGATATGCGTACGTAGATATACACTATGTAGCGTTACTATCTTATATATTCTTTACTAAAGTTAATACAGAACTCTATAGTTACCTGGAGTATTATTCTACAAATAAAAGGAGTTCTACAGATGAGAGTAGATTTACGAATTGTAGTTTTTAATAAGCACAACACTCATCATTGGGCTGCGGAAAATCCTCACGAAGTGGCAGAGAGACGTCTACAGACCAGATTTGGGAGTAACGCTTGGTGTGGGGTCATTGGTAATTTTAATCTAACTTACCTTTTTTAATTGGGCACCTATTATAAATTATTAATCATTTCGAGATATCGAGTTATAGGGCAATTTTTTGTTTGACTACAACCTAAATAGGCAAAGGTACCTAGAGCTTTTGCGAAACCAGGTTGTGCCGGCTTTACGAGCTACTCTAACCGAAGATAAGTTTAGAAAAACCTGGTTTCAACAGGATAGATGTCCGGCTCACAATACCATTCAAGTCAGAAACTTCTTAGAGAGCAGTTTGACGAAAGAATTATTCATTAAATGGACCAATATCTTGGCCTCCTAGATCCCTTGACCTTTCACCCTTGGATTTCTACCTCTGGGGTTACACAAAGAATGAGGTCTATGAATTTGATCCTCCGGCGACCATAGAAATCCTAAGAGAGAGTTTTGGACAGAAACATTAACGAAAATACACTTGCTAGGGTTGAACGAAAAACAGTCACCAATTGTCAAAAATGTCTCGATCTGTAAATTATTACCCAGTTACGAAGCAGTTAAGAACAATTTTCAATTTCAAGTTTCTGCACAACAGCAATTAGATTAAGCAACATTTAGATTAGATTTTGCAACAGCAATTAGTTAGATTCCACAATACGGGTTACGGGCTTGAATAAGGTTAGTACTTATTAATTATTTTTTAGCACTCTTTCTGCCGTTGATTTTGATACACAAATTTCCCGTCCTACAGTTCTTACTGATGCACTACGGTTTTCGTTGACAATTTGTAAAATGTTTCTCTCGCGCTTTTCATTTTCAAATTGTATCTACTTGTAAGTTGGTCAAACGTTCAAGTGTTAAAAATTAGCGACGATTTTTTTGACTTGTTTTTTTTAACACACTCATAGTTGGAAGTTTGTCCCAAAACATCTCACTTGTTGAGAAGTCGTTCTCGACGTTCATGTTCTATTCAAAATTCAATGCGTTTAATACATTACTTATTAATGTTATTTTCAGACAAATAAATCATGGCCTCCTTTTCTAAGGAGACCTAACTATACGAAGTGTGATATTTCGATGACACTCAAATCTTTTATGCACTTGTGAGACATCACTAGACTGAACATTTTACGCTCTTTCCAAAAATCGAAAAATCCAATATGGCGCCATTTTTGGTTTTTCGCCGATATTTCCAAAACCAATTGACCGATCGTAATTCTGAAGCCGGTTATGGAATGCACTAAGTTTTCTCAAAATCTTTCCCCATTTAACCTTTGCTGTATGTATAATAGGAGCCGAGATCCCTGTATAGAGAAGCGAATCTGGGACACACTGATGTATTATAGCCTCATAATAAATATATAAACCTACCTATTCGTTATCCGCCATAAATAAACATCAGAAATATTATTTTTTTAAAAGGTTGGTAAATGTTTGTAGATACATAAATTCATCAGTCACTGACATTGCGGTCACTGACATTGCGCCAAGACAATAAATAAAACAACGAAAATTACTACGAAAAATAACCATTTACTAATGTTATCAGGCGCAAATTGATTGTAAAAATGAATTTAAAGTGATACCTTTTATAGGTGTGAATCGGAATTTGGCTAAATTTACGCATAATGATTAACTTCTAGCATAAAAGAAACTAAATTAAAGAAAAATTCATTACAAAATAAAGATGTTTCAATTATGAAAATTCAGATTTTCATTTTACGACCGTCGCTTGGCCGACAGCAATAACTGCTTTAAGCTAAAGGATGATACTCCAACTCCTAAAGTGGCCAGTAGGAAGGCAGCAGGGAACACGAATCTATCCGCGTTACTTCGGGTTAGATGAGCATTCTGAAACAAAATAAATATTTTGCATGAGATTTTGATTAAACGATTTGCCAGATATTGCAGAGGAATCATAAGCATTTAAAGATCCTTTACACAAATAGTGCACTATGTAAAAATCGACCTCTCCTATTGGTCGATCCATCTCGTATTACGATATGTCTGCGTGATGCAATCGATTTCTGTCAAGAGCTCTCGTGGTGTAGTAGAGGTTTATACAGCTGGGTCTCACCTGGACGGACGAGGTTCGAACTCCGTTGCTATTTTTTTTTTTAAGATTATGTTTCTAAACAGTTGTGTTCTCGATTTTGGGTATGTCTTGGGTTAGTTTGGATTAGCACCTGGTTAGTTTCCTTTTCTTGAGCCCCCGTAGCGAGCGAAGCGAGCGGAGGGCCATGCGGATCGACTAATAGGAAAGACTGATTTTTATATAGTGCACTATTTGTGTAAAGGATCTTATAATGCGAATCATAATGGTGGTAAATAATTTATTACTGACTACTAGTCTATTTTCTCAGAAACGTCTTATAGGATTGAAATCAAATTTGTTGCGTGTCTGGGTGAGTGCTAATACCATTTTCAGGTTTATAAATCCAGAGTCCAGTCCAGCAGAGGTGTCAATATGAAAATATTAAAATTATATTTTTCTAGAATTGTAAGAATCGAGGACATTGCAATAATTACTATTAGTTTTTGACACCGCCATCGTAATATCAACATTACCATATTTATTTTAGAAAATAGAACTAGTAATAACTATTTTAATTACTGTCAGAAACATATTTTGTATACAATCATAATAAATATATTGTATGAAATATTTGTATGTTTAATATATTATGAAAGCAGAGTTGTCTCTGATGAAAGTATCTAACGTGCATTAGTTTGGGTTAGTTATTCGCTACTAATGTCGCTTTTAATATTATTAACAATAGACTCTTTCGATTCAATATGACCAAATGTTAACTTTCTTAGAAATTAAGTGCAACTAGATGTGGGAGTTTCGTAAAAAGCAACAATCTGGAACTACCACCCACTAGTCCTTATGAAGGATAGGAACACTACTAGGTGTTACTATGACGTATATAGGATTTCATAGCTAAACTATAAGCGAATTGGCGGCTCGTCGGGATAGGCCTCGCCTACCTTTAAATATTCTTCAGAACAAATATAATAATAATTAATATTGATTCAATATATTTTAGTTTCACTGGCGAAAAGCTTATTGTTACAAACATATATAAAGAAAAACAACAGCGATTCTATTTTACCGCTGGCGCTGGCGTAAAATCTTACAACCTTACCAGAGTCTATCACTGATCTATACAATGGATAAGCAATAACCCTTCACCGAAATGGCTAATTTACGACGTCAAAATGTAAACAAACTCTAGGAAATCTCGGGATGATTGCGTTTGCGCATTGTAACAATGCTTATTATAATTCGAGAACGTGAGCAGGTCCGTACTTATAAATTTATTTTGGTATAATAATTTTGATTTTTGTATCAAAACTTCTTCAGTACATAGTACATTACTAATTTCACTTGGAAGACAACTCTCATCAATCACTTGCACAAACATTTTTATTTGGTAAAAATCTCAATGAAAAACTAAGTTTGCACCATATATTGCCGAAATAATTTGAGTAAATCATAGATAAATACCATGGATGAATATATATGTGTTCATTGGGTTCTTTTGGCGACTTAAAAGCAAATACCGGGACAAAACAGAATAAAATATACAAGCGTCTAGAGATCAAGCGTAATTTTCGATGCAGCGAAACGAATAATAGGTATTATTATGGCTTTGCATGACCCTCCGCTCGCTTCGCTCGCTACGGGGCTCAATCAACAATAACTAACCAAGTGCTAACCAAAACTAACCCAAACTAACAGAAAATTAAGAAAAGATGGTATGTTAATAGAAAACAATAAACAAAACATCTGTCGCGACCGACGGGAATCGAACCCGCAGCGCGGGAATGACAGGCAAGCAATCTGCCTACTACACCAACGAGGCGTTGTAGAAGTTTTGCTAGAACGTAGATACATGGATTCGTTTCACCGCATCGAAAATTACACTTGATAGACGCTTCTAAAAATATGAGGTTAACTGATCACGATATTTCAGTTCGTTGTGCACTTGTGAATGCATAGGATTTAAAGACCTGCAATTGGCAAGTATATGGCCCTCCGCACGCTTCGTTCGCTCTGGGGCTCAAGAAAAGGAAACTACCCAAGTGCTAATAACCCAAGCAATACTCAAGAAAAACCCAAAAATCAAGAAAAAAACTGTTTACTTTAAAAAAACCAAAACCGACGGGATATGAACCCGGGTCGCCGAAATGAAGGCAAACCATACAGACCCCTAGATCATCTGCTGACTTGCAAACACATGGTTGCAGCGCGGAGACATGCGTCACCTCACGTAGCTAGCCAATCACGCGCCTCTCATTCACAAGTGCACTTTGAACTGAAATCTCGCTAACTGATCAGCTGTTATTTTGTAGGCAGCAGTTTAGACGTGGATTCGTTTCGCCGCATCGAAAATTACGCCTGATCTCTAGACGCTTCTTAAAAACACGAGGTTAACTGATCAGCTGTTATTTTGTAGGCGGATCGTTTCTAGATAGATCGACCAATAGGAGAGGCCGATTTTCACATAGTGGCCTAGGCCTGTAAAGGATCTTAAAACTCTTATCATGATATCAACCCTACTAGAAAATCACGTCATACAGCTTATTGCAGTAAAACAGAGTTTTATCCACAATACCGAAACAGAATATTTGCACTCGACGCGCGTTTCGCTAACCATGTTAGCATCATCAGGAGATGATTAAAACTTTATTAAAAGTATTAATCATCTCCCGATGATGCTAACATGGTTAGCGAAAAGCGCGTCGAGTGCAAATATTCTGTTTCGGTATTGTGGATAAAACTCTGTTTTAGTGCATGTTGCCGAAGGTTCCAAACCCCAACGTAGCTTATTGCAGGGTTATTTAGAGATATTTTAGATGTTCACGCCTTAATAATACTAATACCTATACTATTAATACATACTGAAAATAGGAGATTCCCGGGATAGCGCCTTTGCTTCGACAAAGATTAACCATATCAACAAGTATGCATACTCATAATGTAATGATCAGTAATTGATCACTCAATCAATAAGCTAAAAAGCAGTCTCACTTCTTACTCATTTGGAAGTCGTTCAGAGCAAACTAAACTAACCAAACCACATCCCAACGGAACAAAAGCGAATGGCGTAGCTTGGGGGTAGGCCGTAGATTCCGTTTGCCCGGTTTACCGTCAATCGATACTAATTCGATTCTACTTTACGAAACTACGAGCTCGGTACGGGCCTGGAAAATCAACAGTAATCGACCGCGTGGCTGAACAGCTGGCGGTTTAGACACTTGACTGACGGATTGAGTGTTATTGCGCTTGATCAGTAATGCCGAGGTATCAAAAATTATGACTGGGAATCGTGCGCACAAACACATTTTTTCATCCACGCGTAATCAATTTCTCTTCAGATGACACATGCATTATGCTGATCCATTTGTATAGATCAGTGGAGTCTATAGACATTCTAAATAGTCCAAGCACTTGGCTATTCGAGCAATAAGTTTCCCTCTTGCCGACGCGCCTCCCTCACCACCAAACTGCCGCTTTAACCGGCCAGTCAGCAGTTCACCTCGCAGTGGTTTGATACGCGGTGTCCTAAGATTTTAAACTCACTTATTTGCGGAGGATTGTACGCGGTGAGCAAAAATATAGAACTTAGAACAATAATTATTAGAGTGTGAGTTGAAACGTTACTTTTTGGAGATGGTTTCGGGAATGGCTTCTCAAGCTAGGCATTCTTCTTACTGTTGATGTTGATGGATGTGACGTTAACATAAATCAGGGAAATGCGTCAGCTTCAAAAAAATTAAAGTAAAATTGGCTTCCCAAGTCTTAAGTCATTCGGTGGCAGTCGCCATGCAAACCTATATTGAGTATGGAAAAATGCTACAGCAACAGCAAATTTTATTGAAAAGATCAACAAACTATGATATTTTAAATTCGTCAGGTCTTAAAGTATATCAAGCTTTTATGGGCACCAAAGAACAAATTGAGTTTTTATATGAAATGGATAAAATGTTTTAAACTTAAAAGTTGTTGGTAAATCAGGAAAAAATTTAACCAACACACTTAAACTTATTTACGGCTGGAGATTAAGTATATCTGCAGTATTAAAACTTTGGGAAAAATTAAAATACAAAAACTATAGGTTTCGATTAACACGTCACTTAATCCAAGATAGTTTGGAAAATATTTTCGGCCAAATCCGCAATGCATGTGGAAACGCAAGAAATCCGACAGCAATTCAGTTTTGTAGGGCATTCAAAAAGTTGTTTGCTCTAACACTTTTGGAAGAGACCGAAGGCGGTAATTGTTTGGACGATCAAGAAAAGTGTGATTTTTCAAATCAATAAAAAATATAATTTAAAACCAGTTTTAAAACTAGTTACTAATGATTATTCAAATTTAAAAACAGAAGAAGGAAATGCTTTAACTTATGTGGGAAGTTACTTTTTACGAAAATGTCTAATGACATATGCCTTGGTTATTGCAACCAGATCCATGTGGAACAGTCCAACAGGTTTTGTCAATTGAAGGCATACGAATGCAGTCGGGGATCGTTCGGGGGGTTTAGTACCTCTAAATGATTTATTAATGTATTTAATTTTCTTAGAAAATATTTGTTAGAAAAAATGTCGCATATACCTTTTTCACACCCATGTGAACATTTACAGAGTAAGAAGTTATTACACGCTTAAATTTGCTAATAGGGATGTCAAAATTCAAACTTTAAATAAACAAAATCCAAAACTAGCAATTTTACAAAACCTGTAAATCAGCATGTATTTTTAAGTTTGTTTAAAAACGGGAACTAAACATCATAGCCGTTAAGCAGATTATTTTTTTATTACTTTTTATTTTTTAAACTTAGTTCACTTACATAGTATTTTTTTTCTTATTTTATTTTTTAAGACATATTTATGTATACTTACTTTGTAATATATTTCTATTTCACATTTTGCATTTATTGTTAATACCTATCAAATGTAGTCCATAAGATAACCTTTTATTAAAGTTGCGCATCTACTACTCCAAATATTAATATGAATACCTAAAGCAACTAATTCAGTTATTGATCGTTCCCCGTAGATATATTCAAAGCTATAAAATACCGAGCGGCTTCGTATACCTCGCATCTAGCTGTTGACTGCAGGTGTTCACTATGCGGAGAATATCAAAGGAGTGATCGAACTATCTCTATTTAAACTGTGACCTTACTAGAAGAGCAGGCCAACACCTTCTAGCCAAGAAGGCCCTGAAACTAACTAAGAAAAGCAGTAGCCAGTACGGCCACCCCAGTTGGGACCGAAACTAAATGCTGTAAAGGGTAGGCATATTTCGAGTTTTTAATATGAAATGTTTAAAATCGTGAAATTTCTGCATTTGCAGTGAACCCTTTATACAAAGCAGGTAATTTATTGTATTAATGGCAAGGACATTGACCTGTGTTCGTGAAAATAGACTCTTAACCCTACTACATTACACTATACTTCCTAGCTATTCTACATATTATATTTATACAATTAAATACTTATAGTTTATAGGTAGGGACTGATTGCTCTGGTACAAGATGTGCTTCCACAAATATCTATTATAATTCCAGAGCTGATAATACTTAGTAATATCTAAAATAACAGAGTTTAATATTCACATACTGTCTGCCTGAAGTGGTTTTTATTTTGTGGCGTTATAATAATAATGCCTACTTAATTTGACTGTCTTTTGACTTGGCATATAATAACTTATAAGGAATCACAGATATTTTTTAGGCTACAGCCGGACATCAGAGGTTTCAGGTCAATACCTCAGTTTTACTTAGGACTTACTTATGACTAAACACTTTTTATTTGTAGCATTATTGAATATTGATTAAGGGTTGTAGGGTGGTTTTAGGTACGTGTTGTAATAATTAAAGTTTGTTTAAGCTTTGGTTTAAGTCCAGTTGCTTAGTTGAGAACAGTCATACACACTGTATTTTTACAGGCTGTGTCTAACATTACGTGCACAACATATTTTGATATTAATTAATTGTGTGATTTTTCTATCTAACCTAACAAATGCTTTGCAAGACCTGCTTACTTTACCCCTAGGGTGTTGCTCAGATGGTTGTATTGCATTCAATGACTGTCTTGACTGACTGTCTTTCACACACCGAAGTGTGTGATGCGAAATCCACTTTAGGCCAAATGAATATATATTTTATAAATATTGATGAAGCCCTTCAAGCGCACTTAAACTTTATTGTCTTTATTTTTGCAAATCTGTTTATATCAATATCGCAAAAGGGTGCTGCTGTCAACACAGTTGTATGTCAAGACTAAAAGCCAACTCAACTTACCTCTTGAAGTACTTACATGATGTTAATACTGTAGAGTAAGTTCTTATTGAAACTGTTTATTCTCTAAAACAACCTACCAAACAGCGTTCTGTAGAAGCCAATTTAAACATTTTAAGTGATATTTTAACATCTTTCGGAACTCACTCTATTTTTTTTTTGTATTTACAATAATTACAAGTGCCAAAAATTTCAGCACTCAAAAGTACAAAGTCAACCAGTCGAAAAAAATTTTGAATCATCGAGCCAAGTAAGTGTTTTTATTATGTTTTTTTTATCTATGTTTGTTACAGATATCAAAAAATATATGCTGTAAAAACTAGACAAAAAAGCTAAATAAACCTAGGGTTGCAAGTGCTTTTCTATTGCACAGGCTCAAACAGAAAAGACTAGGTAATATTTTCAAAATTCAGTCTTCTTAAAAGTGTAAGTACATAGTTTATTTTTTAAACAAAACAGAAACAATTGTGTCAAATCAAAAACTCCTCAAAAGTAACCATTATTTTTTTCACATTAAATTATCTTATTTAAACTATGTATTCTTGTTTTAGTTTATATACATTTCGAGATATATTTTAAACAAACAACTGTATATTTATCAATTAATAGCTATAGTGTGTGTTTTTTACATCATAGCATATTATAATTGTTAAACTATGTACTTATTATAATAATAATTATTATGTTCCTTTCTGAGATGGGTATGGCTCCCAAACGATTTTTTGTTGTTATTTTGGTAAATGACATGTAATTAACTATTAAAAATAATTTAGGTATGTATGTAGCGGTTATAAACGATAATGACAATTGGGTGAACGAGACTTAAAGGGTTTGGTTAAGTGCGCACGCGCCAGTCAAAAAGGCAATTATTATCTTCACGGTCCAGTGGATTGCTTTCAACAGGTCTAGTGTGGCCCGGGTTCGATTCGAGTGGCAGGACGTTTTCTTTATTATTATTTTTTCAAGGTTATGTTTGTAGTTTTTTTTCTTCATTTTAGGCATGTTTTGGGAGATTTTTTGTTGGTTGCGCTCCCTTAGCGAGGGAAGGGCCATGCGTGAAGTGAAATATTAGACATTCTAAAATTGTAAACAAACGCTTTAATAGTCTATGGTTCATAACTACTGCTCGCTAGAAACGAGTTTGAATTTTTAGCAGGACCCCGCAGCGGTGGCACGTCAGCCGAACTGGACAAAACGTTGCCCGGACCGGATCACAAGGCTTCATAGTTGCGCCCGCCTCACATTGTTGATCACATGAATTCAGATTTGCATTTTTACATTTGCACTTCACGCATGGTCCTCCGCTCGCTTCGGACGCAACCAAACAAAACTAACCAAATTCAAAAAAGAAACAAACATAACTTTGAAAAAAGTAAAAAAAACATCGACGGGAATCGAACCCGGGCCAACATCCAACTACTGAGCTATGAGACCACTTGAAAGCAATTCGCTGGACCATAAAGATATGGTTTTTGTCGAACAATGTAATGCGCGCGCACCACTGAAACGCTGTGACCGGGGTCCGGGAAACGTCTACTGTTTGGAGCCTATGCAGTGGTACCGGGGGCATTTATACATTCCGTACATCTATTTGGCACCCAGCGCAGTTTCATTGGTCAGATTCGAATTTAAAACCAATTAGAGTTCGAGTGCGAAATCTATGTACAGGGTGGCTCGAATTCATGTCTATGTATAGGGAACTCGAAAACCGTAAGAGATACAGTGTCGGTCAAATTGCGCATTTAGGTGCTTAGCAATATGCCGTTTAGAAAGTTTTCAAATTCCGAGTATTTACGGAGATATCCGGAAAAAACCGAAATTTTGAAAAATCGTTTTTTTTTCCTGGGCTTATTTAAAAATGGATTTCAAATCTAATTGCACTTTTGCGTTGCCACTTTTTCCGCTCTATCTAATGATGATATTCACTTTGAAATCCGATGTTTCGTCTTCAAGGGATCATCATCAACTTTCTCTTTTTAAATACGAACTTTAATTTTTTATCGTTTTTCAGATGGTATTGGCGTTATTAATATAAGTAAGTGTTTTTATTTATTTATTTTTTTAATTTGTATTATTTTTTTATTATTTTTATTTTATATATTTTGCTTTGGCGTGATTTTAAATAATTTGAGGTAGGTTCTTTTGAAATTTTGATATTCTATAAAAATATTTTATTTGTTTTTTGTATTAACTGGAAAATTGGAGCCCGTATTAAAAATAAAAAATAGTAAAATTATTTTTTACGAGAATATGGCCTCAAAGAAGTTGCTTAGTGCAAAGATAAGATATTTTCAACTTTTAACCAATTAAAAAATTTATTTAATAGAGAACATCAACAATTTATAACCATACTACGTGATACTATAGGTACTTTGATAACACACCTATTGGAATTTTGCTTATATTTTAGTTTTAAGCAAAATTCCAATAGGTGTTTTTCCATCAAAGTACCTACCTATAGTATCACGAAGTGTGATTATAATTTATTGATGTTCTCTATTAAATTAATTTTTTAATTGGTTGAGAATATTTTATCTTTGCAGTAAGCAACTTGTTTGAGTAATAGTTCATGACCATATTCTCGTATGAAATATTTTTACTATTTTTTATTTTTAATACACTCCAATTTTCCACTTAATACAAAAACAAAATTAAATATTTTTATAGAATATAAAAATTTCAAAAGTACCTACCTTAAATTATTTAAAGTTACGCCAAAGCAAAATATATAATTAAAAATATAATAATAAAAATAAGAAAAAAATAAAAACACATAATCATATTAATAACGCCAAGACCATCTGAAAAACGATAAAAAAAATTAATGTTGATCTTTAAAAAAAGAAAGTTGATGATGATCCCTTGAAGACGTGCGGAATGACTAAATGCATCCGGAGTCCGTTGTTGTTTACATTTATTGTTAATTATTCGCTAGCGGTATTGACACTTTGGCTTTTACTATGGTTAACCTTACTTTCGGTTTAAATTTTTAATAGTTGAATTATGGTATTCAGATTTTCTACTGACCTTTCCTTTCCATTAACTTTTTAGCTGCATCTATTTCCACTTTAACGATTTTTCAATCGCCCCTAGAATTAATGCACTGCGCTTTTTCGCACTGAACCCTACTTAATGAATCGCGAAACTTCACCTGGGTTGCTTGAGTCATAGACATTTAAAAACTGCTTCAATACTACCCCAACTACACATTATTCCGGTAGTCTTTTGTGTATCATTATATCAATTAATTTATCTTTCGCAAGCTTATTTATGTCATTAGTTACTTGAGTAATAATTTTGGACGCCCGTCATTGCGTCAAACTTCTGTGTCAACCTCATAGATAAAGCAACCTTCAGTTCTTCAGTATTTTTTGACAATATGTATAGTTTTTAGTGACTTCACATGAAAGAAGTTTTTCAAAATTTAAATTCATAAAACCATATTTAAGATCGACATCAGACTAAAAAACCTAGCCATTTTGTTCATAGACCGAACATCTTGTTTGGACTATGATTGTTTGGCGTGATCGACAAATTTAGCGCTATAAAACATATAATTCAACCCAGGTTTAAATTATATTTATTTGTTACAATTATTAGTAAGTATCTTGAAGGTCTAATTTCTCTAGTTCATGGTTATCTTTTTTTGTTAAGTTTACTTTTCCAACTTTCGGGAAAGACCGCAAATTGAAACGGCCCAAAAGCATACGCAGATCAGACGGTAATGTGTAAAATAATTAAAAAAAAAACGAAGTTACCAACCTGTGTCGCAAGAGATGCCTGTTAGTATGTTTACGTATTTGCATTAATTGCATTATATAAGTATACATAAACAGAAACGCTATAATTATTCACTGTTTACATAATATTGTCTTGTATTGGCGTATATCCAAGAATGTTTTACGCTTTACTATGCGATTGGATGTTAACCAAAACATGTGAATTCTTTATTTTCCAATATAATCTAATATTATTATATCACATTTCAAAGGCCAGAGTTTATAGAGCATTGATATAGCTAAACCATATTTTCTAAAATTATTTTATAAGATACCACAATTATTGCACTTTATTGCAGTCTGATCAAACGTAGACTTAAAGTCAATTTAATATTGACTGAAAGCACCCGAAACTCCGGAAAGCCACGATAATCCTAAAATAGTAATGAACCATTACATTATAAAGTTATAGTGTTATATTTCACTATGCTAGGAAAACATATATTCATGGTGGTACTCTTATTTTATGTAGGGACAATTTGAAGTGCATATCAGATTGGATATTAATTGTCTGTTTATTGAAAAACAATGCAAATGAAATTATCAGCCATAACGCTACCTACTTAATTTAGTTGTATAACGTATGCTTCTTGGCGGTTTTAATATAATGTATGTGTAAATGTCAGTTTTGGATGACAAACTGTTATATGTTAGCGGCGATTTTAATATGAAGTTCGGCTCTAATGATAGATATGATACTACATTTAAGGATATACCTAACTAGGACTTTCGCTCAACTTAGCAGTAATTGTCTCACCCCGGTGCATCGAGCTGTAGTAGTTGGGAAGTTGGAGGAAAGTGTTTACTTAAGATTAAAAAAATCTCCTTTACAGGTGCACATTATGAAGCTGATGACAGACGATAGATTATGAAAAGCTAAGCTCACAATGTGCAAATCGTTTTGCTTCTAAATTAAGCCATTTAGATTCTACAGCCTGTTTTAATTGCAAAAATTTCCATTTTCAACAGTCACTATTTCAAAAACAGTTAGTGATAGAGATAGGACATTATACATAAAATATATCTAGAATTTTCCGCAGAATCAAAAATGCAATAATATAATACAGGATGTTCCATTTGAAAACCAAAACATGTTAAAATTTATCGTTTACGATGCGCATTGTTTTTCGCATCTTTTGAATCCAACATTTTATTGCCGTACCTACCGTGCGACATCTTAACGTTGATCTTCGCTTGTACCAGTCGCATATCTATATCCCCGGGAATCAATGATTTGGAAGAAATGGACAAAGACGAAATACAAGAATGGATCAGATTGTGAATGATGACGATGTAAATAACCACAAACTTCTGCAACAAACAAAGTCTGGCAAAAGTAATGATGACGATGCGATGGTGAAAATGACTATGTTATCAAAAGAAGTCATAAGGAAGCAAAATATGCAGAAAATTTCCTGATCCAGTATCGTGATGAACAACCTAAAACTGTAAGGGTGAGTCTCAAAAGTTGTTTGATTTAATCTGCCTTTAGAAATGATACTGTTTTAATGCATACATGGTGTTTCAAAAAAGCAAGGCACATGCCAACTTAGGCTTTTTTAATGTATTATATCACATTTTCGATTAAATTCTGCAATTTTTTTGTATATCAAAACTTGAGGGTTTTCGAAAACTTCAAAGTTTTAGAATTACGAAATGCTATGATTTTTTCGATATAGGTACTTGCTTACGTATTTAGGTACCGAGAACAACACAATTCATGGACATGCACACATTGATATTAAAATAGTCATACTAAATTTGTACA
>JAEQML010065165.1:0-21265 GCA_016904865.1 Pissodes strobi | reverse complement strand
TTGACTACACGTTCCATGACTTTGGAGATTATTGGAAGCAAGGCAATTGGGCGATAGTTTGAGGGCGTGGTTTTCTTGCCTTTTTTTGGAACAGGTTGCACTCGAGCGACTTTCCAAGAGGATGGATAAATCCCTTTTCTGTAAGAAAGAGAAAAAAGCCTGGAAAAAAACGGGTGTTAGTTCGTTGGCGCAGTTCTTTAGCACGATGGCAGGTATTCCGTCCGGTCCTGATGCCTTTTGTAACTCTTTACAGTATTTCCAGTCGCTGTTCTTTCAACCCTATTTATATATAACCAAACTTTGCTGTCCCCGCCGGCAAACTCTTCGTTATTTTCATTGGTTACAGTAGCTCCTGTGCCCAAATTTTTTGGCCTTCTTCTGCGATGTTTTACTTCCAAAAAGTCCATATTATCGATTTTACGTTCAATGTGTTTATTGTTTTGGCTTGAATCGTCATCATTGTTTGTAAACATAACTGACGTATTCGCGCAATCCTCGCCTTCTTTGTCGTGTGTTGCCAGCTTCTGTTGTTCATTTGATCTACCGCCGGGTACGGGCGGTTTTTTAGAACGCGCGCCTGTAGGTACTTCTAGCTTTTTTGTAACCACGTCCCTATATGACATGTTTGTATTTACCTTCTGTATCTTCATTTCTAAAGCACTATTTTTTTTTCGATTAGTAGTCCGTTGTTTATTTTGAGGATGTTGTTTTTGTCCATTGCTTCTTCTAGCATCCTTTTCAGGTAGGATATCTCCATTTCCATTTTGCTTACGGTCTCTTTGACAACCGCATTTTCGCTGCTTCCTAACCAAACAATGGCATCACAACACTCAATTTTTGTGTCATCGATTTTTACTTTTTATTTTGTTTCCCCGTTGGGCATAACTATTGTGGTAGATAGCGTGACATCTTATACAAACACACACACTACAACTTTTTTTCTTACAACATGCTAAACCGCCTTTTTTCGCTTTTGTTGAGCCATCACTCTCACTATCATCCGACTCGCTTCCCGCCATCTTGAAATCTTGTTGGTATGTTGTATTGAATTAATTTAGGTGTTTTTCATCGGTACTGGTTATTTTATATGTGTATTTTATTGTTTCTAGATGTCCGATATAACCGATCTCTGCACGTTGCAGTTGATGGACACATCTCAGACACATTCAGCAATAACGCGGGCGTGCCTCAGGGCGCAATACTTTCATCAACTCTGTTCCTCATCTATATTAATGACCTGCTGACCATAACGAATAATCCTGTTTACAGTTTTGCAGATGACAGCACCCTTGTCTCCCAATTTAGATCAGAAAAACCTTTACCAGCGACTGAGACTTATCACCGCAGACAGGGGTAGATTACAGCAATTAATCAAGACCGGGAGAAAGTTCAAACTTGGGGCGACAGAAATTTGGTCCAGTTCAATGCAGCAAAAACCCAGGCAGACAGTCCCAGCCACCCCCAGATGGAAGAAGAAACCTCGACAGAGATTTTCCTGCACTCGGCGAAGTAAAGTCAGCCACACAGCCTGCAAATGCGCAAATTCAGCATAAAAACGTAAGTGGCCAATCAAGTAGTAACGCAAACAACATAGCTTTCAGTGTCTCGCAAATTTCTAATGTCATTAACGAACTTAACTCTCTTATTAACTTAGAGGAGTTATTCTCTGCGCTAGATGAATATGTCTCCATGCTGAGGGCATGTAATGGAGATAAACAGCTCTTAATGCAAGCTTCTATAAAATTTTTACAACTGAATTAAAAAAATACAACATATAATTGTATTAATAATGCTTCATATAAATAAAATGTATAAATGTTCACTACTATTACTTGCAATTGTAACGGAATTAGGCATAAGCTTGGCGAATTCCGCAATTTTTTGTATAAATCCCGTCCCCAGATTGTTTTCTTAAACGAAACGCTGCTTGACCATGATTTTAGTCTTAAAATCCGTGGCTACTATGTCGAACGATCGGATCGTGGGCCGGGCGATCGGAAAAGAGGTGTGGCCTGCCTAATACATAAGACCGTCGTTTATAAGCGGCGCATAGATTTAAACACAGCCATTAAATATGTGGCGCTCGAGCGTGACTGCGGCTTATGTATTGGGGGGGGGGGGGGGGGACACGCTCCACCGCGTCAACGTCTGACTGAACAAGACTTTCTAGCATTTCTAATACCTGGTCGTAAATCATTATTAATTGGCAACTTTAATGTACACCACACGCACTTTGGAGACGCTAGAACTGAACAGCGTGGTAGAATATTGAATGCCATTATCGAAAACAATCTGGACATCCGTTATCATCGCCCGAACGCTCCCACACATTATCCCGCTGGAAACTTCAGGCCCTCCTACCTGGACATAGCGATCTCCCGAGGGATGGCTAGATTGGGCGCGCTTAAAGTAATAAGCGACCTTAATTCGGACAATCTTCCAGTCGGTATAAGCCTGCCGGCATTAAGGTTCGGCAGGCGGCCGGAAGCCGTCGTGACTTCGGTCGCGTATACCAATACTGACTGGAGGATGTACCGGGAAAGGTTGAATGAAGCCACGGTCATCCCTCGACAGATCGAAACTGTCCAGGAGCTGGCGAATGAAGTTAACACATTAACTACCAATATCCAGCGCATCAGAGACGCTATATGCCCGGTAATCAGGAAGAGGCCACATGTGGAAACTCTTCCTGATAATATCCTTAATCTTATCAACTTCCGGAATCGGTTATGACGTAGGTGGCAAAGGACTAGGAACCCGGACGAAAGGCGTCGAGTCAACGCTATTACGGATCAGATTAAGCTTCATATACGTGAATTTAGAAGTAAAAAGTAAATGAACTTCGTGAACGAACTAGGCACGGAGGATCGGTCCCTATGGAAGCTAGCAAGGCGAGTTCGCAGTGCCCCCCCTCAATTCCCGGTGCTTAAACATCGTGGTCGTGACATCCTGGACGAGCGGGGGAAGGCGGAGGCATTTGCGGACTCTCTTGAAGAGATCCATAGGCAGGTCCCTGATTCCCTGCCATTGCACAGGGAAATCACGGAGCGAGTCCACTTATTCGGCGACCGGACTTACCCGATCCCGCCGACGGTGATGCAGAAGCTGAGAGTAACTCCCAGTGAGTTGTCCAAAGTCCTGAGCCGCTTACCGAAGGACAAGGCTCCGGGAATTGATAACATTCCCTACCTACTCCTCAACAACCTCCCGAAAAAGACCGTTATACAATTAATGCATATCGTGAATGCCATAATTCGCTTGCAGTACTTTCCTTCCCCCTGGAAAGTTGCGAGGATTGTGCTGTTCCCGAAACCGGAAAAGGATCAGACATTAACCTCATCATATAGGCCGATATCCCTATTGAGTACCCTGAGAAAAGTAACCGAGAAGCTCTTGATATCGAGACTCAGCGGGGCTGCCGAGAAGCTTGATATTCTCCCGAGGGAGCAGTTCGGCTTTCGCAGCGGGCACAGCACGTGCATGCTGGCTGCGAAAGTCGTTCAAGCAATTTACGATAGCTTCAACAAAAGGCATTGCACTGCCCTGCTGTTGCTCGATATTGAGAGGGCGTTCGACAGGGTGTGGCACGCCGGCCTGCTACATAAACTCTATGTAGAGTTTGAGTATCCACTTCATTTAGCAGCGCTGGTCGGGTCATACCTTGCCGGACGCTTCTTCTCGATGAAAGTGGGTAATGCCACTTCGACCATGAGGCCAATCCAGTGCGGTGTCCCGCAGGGAACAGTGCTCTCCCCGCAACTTTTTAATTATTACATATCCGATTTTCCGTCTCACCCGAACGCGTCAGCAGCGTTCTATGCTGACGATACCATCCTATACTCAGACGCCCCTCATGCGCAGTCTGCCGTTGACAACTTGAGTCGGTACATGGAGGTGATCCTCCATTACTACGAAAAATGGAAAATTAGATTAAATGCAGGTAAAACAGAGCTTGGCATTTTCTCTAGAAAGATATCTCCTCAGATTGTACAGCCTCTAAGAATACATGATACCGAAATCGCGGCCAAAGACTCTGTTAAATATCTGGGAATTGTGCTCGACAGGGGGCTTAGGTTCAGGAAGCACATTAGCTACATTAAAAGTAAAAATGCAATCATTCACAAACAACTGGGAACACTGATAAGACGCGGATCGGTCCTTAGCCCTGGAAATAAATTAGTATTGTATAAAGCGATCACCAGGCCAACCCTCTTATACGGAGCCCCTGTATGGTGCTCCGTAGCAGAGGGACACCTGAAAGCAGTGCAAGTTCTGCAGAACAAGCACCTGAGGGCTGTCTTTTCGGCGGGCATGTACCCTAGAATTCGGGACCTGCATGACTGGGCGGGCATCGAGTATGTCAGGGAACATATCGACCGTCTAGCGTGCAGGTTCTATGATCTGGGAATACATGGCTCGCCGGAAACGGCACGATTGGCCGATTCGCGTTTTAGTCAGGAACGTCGTCCTTCCCACGGGCCGATTCATAGAAAGACTACTCTATATTTTCTAGAACCTAGGCCTCCTTAAAAGCAGCACAAACCATAAACCATTTCCACATTAGAAATATCATTGTAAATATGTAAATATTAGAATAACTAGAAAGATTATATCCTGTAAATAACTAGAAATAGTCTTTTTAAACATATAAAATGACCTGAGGGATAAACAATTCCCCCCCTCTCCTCTGGGCGCAAAACACCCTCATACATAAACCAGATATCAGGAGCACAGAAGTGCGCCTGAGATAATGGCGAAACCGAGGTAGTTTGGGTTAGTGTGGCTGACTCCTCCCACAAAGTACAGGTGGGAGGAGCCAGCTAGATATACTCGACGTACGAAGACCGCACCGTACACAAAACAGGCAACCGGCTCAAGTTGTAGTCATTCAACGCACGCAATGGCTCCTGCGTTCCTTGTACCCTGCAAGCGAATTATGGACCACGATGCCCTTATGCCCGGACATAATTCCTCCTGCACCGGGGATTTGCTTCATAAGCAACTCCCATTATTTGTATATAATGTACATATTGTACATTATGTAAATAGGTGTGAATGAGCGTGTGTACTTCATAACGAGAAGTGGAGTTTTTAATTTATCTTTTCTCCACAATTAACAATCAGCAAAACACAACACTGAAAATCTGTATACCTTCTACAAGCATTGCGCGATACACTGGTAGCTATGTTGATGGGATTTGATCCCAGGGAACGTTACTATTTTATGATTGGTCACAAAAAGTAGGTTTAAGGGCCTTACAACAGCCCCCCTCGGTTAGAGGGATGTTTTATGCGTAAGTCTGTGCGGCTTGGCGATGCTTCACTGAGGGATCGGAGCGAAACGTATAAGATTATGCATAGAAATCATTTACTACCTACTAAGTAGGACATATTATGTACTAATGAAATATAATAAAGATTTGGTTGATGATGATGACCAAGCAGCCGCGCTTACCAAGAGCGCCAATGCGGCAGGCCCTGACAACATTATGGCAGGATCGACCATTCCTTCAGCCTCGATCAACCGGACTACTGGGTGCCTCGGTCAACAGCAATATGTCCTGGCATGACCACGTTGCTAACATCGCAAAATCAGCTTCCCAGAAGCTTGGTGCGCTATTTCGCAACAAAAAACTGTATACACCGCAGCAGTTACTCTTGCTCTACAAAGCGCAAATAGGACCGTGCTTAAAATATTGCTCACACATCTGGGGTGCCGCACCAAAGCACACTCTCATGCTGCTGGATTTCATTCAGAAGAGAGCTGTGCGTCTCATCGGCAACCCGGAGTTGACCCGGAATCTGGATAGTCTGGAACACCGCAGACATGTGGCCAAGATGTCCCTATTTTACAGATACTTTCACGGCAGATATTCTCGGGATTTAGCCCGCCTCATCCTGCCCCTGGCAGCGCCTGTCAGACAGACACGACAGACGGCAAGAACGCACGAGTTCGTCTAGAAACACCTAGAACATCGTTGGCGCACTGCATCACTGTGTAACTCACTCCCAGGACATCTGTTTCCCCCTAATTACAACCTACAACTATTCAAGAACCGTGTCAATCAACATCTTCGCACACACACCGCTCGTCGAGCACCATAGGATCTCCCTTTAGTGTGTGTGCAACTGCCATAAAAAAATAAAACGCCGATTTTAAATTAAAAATTGCAAAAATTAATATTATTTCTGACATAATAATTTGTAAATCTCAAGAAAGATCACCAATAGAGAGCGTAACTGAAAATCCTGAAGAATTAATTGCTGAATTATTGAACAATAAATCTCAGAAAATATCGAAAATCCCGAGGGGCGGCTCACTCCCGAAATCGCTGTACATTTTCTTCTGAAATCACGCGAAATCCTTTCGAAATCACTTCGAAATCCTTCCGAAATCGCGAAATCCATCGGAAATCCTTTCTTGAAATCACATCCGAAATCCCGAAATCTTATTCGAAATCCAAATGGATTTTTCGAAATCCATAGTGGTATCTCGTCGAAATTCTTGAACAACATTTTTTGCTTTTTGTCTTCTGATAATATTAAAATGTTTGCTTAATTTGTTGGTATAAGTATTGTTATTAGCGTGTGGACAGTTTTTTCACATTTTTTGCATACCCGTTATTTTTGGATCGTAGAACAATCCAATGTTTTTTGTCGGTTTTTCCAGAAAAATAGAATTTAGATTTTCCAGTTACTGAAATTATCGCCGATCTTGTCGAAATTGGGCATCTTGGTAGATTTTGGGATGCTCATCACGAATCTGAAGTCAGTTCGATCGGGTAACTTTTCGTTACGAATTTTCCCTTCTCTTAATTAAAACCCAACCTCGAACCCAACACACTTTAAGCACTTTATCAATCATTTAAACGTATAAAGTGATTCAAATGTGTTGGTTAAACGAAGGGAAAACCGTGACAAAACGGATTTGAACTTTGGGGATGAATATCTCGAGAACGAAACGTCGCCGCGAAAAGTCAAATCGATTGACTTCATATTTGTGATGAGAGTTCCAAAATCTACCAGAATGTCATATTAATCGTGAAAATATTGCTTTGAATTCTGAAGATGAATACCTTGAAAATGAAACGTCGCCCGATCGAATTGACTGCAGATTCGTGATGAGCATCCCAAAATCTACCAATTTTCCAAGATCGGCCATAGTTTCAGTAACTGCAAAATTGAAAATTTATTTTCAGTATATATATTGTTTGGTGGCGATAGTAAGTGTAAATAAGTAATATAAAGTGTCTTACTTAAGCCAACTATTTATGGCCTCTGCATGATTTAATAATTCATATTACATCACATAAGGTGTGAAAAAGTCTTAAAATTTACATTTATTATTGATATAATAAATCATTTCACCATTGAGTTTTTTCTTAGAGTTTTGGTTTATTTTTATTAAAAATTAACATCAATGCTGATTTTTTTGAGGGGCGAGGTGTACTTATAGAGGATAAGGTTTAACTTACCGAATTTTATTGCATGTCGTTTTAGAGGTTTTTAAGGATGAGGATTTCAAAAGGAAATTAGTTTGCAGATCTTTTATATACCTACAGTAAAGCGTGTAGGTGATGTGGAAGTAAAACCATAGGCTGCACAGTTCTCGGCACAGTTACTTAAAATAGTTAGATATATTTTGGACTCATTTCTTGATTGAAAGAGTATAAAATTTGGTATTCTGTCCTGTTTCTTAGGCTATGGAGAGCATGGGTTAAAAATCACGATAATCTTCCACTTTCCAAAAACTAGATAACACTACAAACATATGTTTGCATCGACCTAAATGCACATTCATTGTTGGTATTAATTGAAAAATGTAGACAGTCCCGAATTATTTTTACCTTGGCTATGTAGTAGTAGCCAAGCTTGTGAAACCTTTTTTCGATGAACTCGTTAAATGGCAAGCATCTTTTGCAACCATGGTAAATTTTGACCTACTGGATTTGGTCCATAGACGACATACTATATTTCCAAATTTATATTTCCTAAAGAAGAAAACAAAAAGCTAGGGACAAATAAAACAGAATTTCACGAAATGGCAGTGATAAATATTTTAAGAAGTACTATAGATGACGCACAAATAAATGCAATTGCTGATGCCAAAACGCTAGAGATACATGTTTCTGGAGAATTTAGTAAAAATGCCATACAATCCATCTCTATTCCCGAGATATTAGAATTTCAAATCGAAGAACGTAGTATTGATCCAGATATAATGTCCGAACACAGCTTAAATTCTCAAGACGAGCAGGAAATAGAAAGCGACATAAAATATGTAAGGACATTAACATTAAATATTATAGTAAAAAATACAAATCAGAGACTCTTACAACTGATTCATCTCTTTTAAAATTAAATGTTAAAGATAAGATTATTGTAAAAAAAGTATCTTAACGTGGTTATTAACGAAAAAAAGACCGCCTATCAAATGTTTAGGTTGAAGGAAATCACAGCTTACTTGGACAATATTTATTAAATATTCGAATCAAAATGCCAACGTTTCGACACTGATCAGTGTCATCCTCAGGGCTAAAAATCAAAGGACGATCATTAGAATACATATATGAACGTAATTTTCTATACAACTAGAATTTAAAATAACTATCTGTCTAACAGGATAAAGTTGAAAAATTTACAAACAATTACGCAATTAGACTGATAGGAAGTTGAACAATCTGAAGTATTACAAAATTTTTTTATAAAAACTAACTGAACGATGTAAATGGGACGTAAGAACACACAAACAGAGAAAACTAAACAAAACGTACCTAGATTACTACGAGTCACAATTAAGACGAGCGATCATTGAGAATGAATCTCATGCCGTCACAATGCTGTTTCGGTTTCGGTACTTACTAAATCGCAGCGTCGTACATTAGGAGTACAGATCTAAATTGTATCCCCACCCATTCACCAAAATCACACTATCCAGCATATTGAAAATTACTAATTATGTTATGGTAAATGATGTTAAGATTTTGTGTATCTGTATTTAAGTTCACATTGTATTTGGTATTGTGAATATGGCACATTTCTAAAAAAATTCTCTTTTTAAAATTTGTCTCTGAGTCCACCACTTTAATTGCATTGAAGTTAAACTTATGCCCTTCTTGAAAATGATGTTTAGCCAATCCAGTCCTGGGATTATCCATGTTGGTAACATTACAATCGCGTTTATGTTCCGAGGTCCTTTTCTTTAGATATTGTTTCGTTTGTCCAATATAACTGTAGTGAATGACTGACTGTATCAAATGACCGATTATTAAGATGTAAAACTATGGGGGGAAAACCTGAAAAACCTTTGTGTTCTGTGTTCAAGAAAAAGAGAAGTTTTTCAAGAACATAATTCCGAGAGTGAAACAGATACAGAAAGTGAATTTGAAGAAGAAACCTTCTCAGATGCTACAGTCATTTTGATGCTTCAAAAGAAAATAAAGTTAAAAGTAAAATGGAACACTACTATGCAGTTATCTATGACACATGGTACATTGTGGACGAGTGCTCGAGATAAATGGGACAACTTGTGTTGTAAAGTTTTTAACGCTTAACTTAAATCAATACAATTGGCCTAAAGATGAGGACGAAAGGATTTATTTTTATGGACCTATTTATTTGATGGGCAATCCCGTTTAGAGATAAAAATATTTCAAAAACTTGAAATTGGAAAAAAAATTAAAGATGAAAAAAAACAATAAATAAGTTTTAAATATGTCTATAAACCTCGTTATAAATCATAACCCAAGAATAACTAAGTTTTAAATATGTTTTTTATTTTTGGGGGTCAAAAGAAATAAAAACCGAATTAATGTGATTTTTTGCAAAATAAATCAGAAGGCCAACTTAGAAAGTGCATTTTATTGTGTACTTTCTTTGTCTCTTTGCTTTTACGCGAAACGACTCACTCCCGAAATAGTTGTAAATTTTCTTTCGAAATCATTTGGAAATCGCGAAATCCATCGGAAATCGATTCGAAAATCGAAATCTCGAAATCCTATCCGAAATTCTTTCGAAATCTCGAAATCCTATCCGAAATCCTTTCGAAATCCCGAAATCATATCGGAAATCCTTTCGAAATCCAGAAATCCCTTAAAAATTCTCGAAATCCCTGCGATTTCGGAAATCGATGTACAAATTTTGGTAAGTGAGCCGCTTCTCGGAAAATCCTAAAGAATTCATTACTGATTTATTGGACAATATTATAGAAGATGCAATGAAAACAAATGAAAAACTCAATTCCAAAAAATCAGAAAACAAGGAAAGGTACGAAAGAAGAAATTTTTTAGCAAATTGTTACAGAAAAGAAAAATAACAGAAAAGGGAGGAAACAATTGCAAATCATAATGTGCAGGAAATATGCAAGGAGAATTGTATACAAAAAATGTTTTCAAACAATTGACATAAACATGCCAATTATTATAAACAAATAGTTCTGGGAATTGACCTATGAACAACTTCAAATTATGTTTAGCTCAGTAAAGAAAATCGATAAGAAAAGACAAATTAAAACGGAAGCTCTAGGCGTATTAACAAAATGGTTTATTATTTAAAAGCGTTTACACGAAATTTTTGACCATTTTGTAGTATCAAGTTTCTAACGATAGAATCATTAGATGTCCTGAATAAAACTGATCCAAAATGTTTGTTAACCCATTGAAGAAGGAGCATCCATCTGAGAAAAAAAAATGAGTGTGCTTGTGAACCACACACCAGAAGTGAAACTTCATCCGCATAAAAGGGAAACGGAGACTAGCCTACAGGCCTGCACAGTGTATTAGGTATGCCACGCATAACTCTCCCTCCATCTGTCTTTATTAACGCTATATGTCCCTCTCTACTTCGGTAACATGCCGTTTCCGTTACATTTTGGTAACAAGTTCAGCAGCACTAAGTACAGTGATTTTCACTTCAATTACTATGTTTTATCCAATTTAAATTCGGATAACGATAAAATGTATAACGTTACAATTAGTTTGGGTTAGTTTCGGTTAATATAGGTTTGGGTTTGCTTAACTTGAGTTATTTTCATTTATTTTAGTTAATTGCAGTTAACCTGAGTTATTTGCTTTAGTTTTTGAAACGTATGAGAGACCCTGTATACGTATAAAATCACTGTTTAAATGTTTAGGATTTTTTTCATTATAGAAATGTGTTCGAAAATCGCTCTTTTGTAAATTAATGATGTATTGCAATTTGAACTGAATAGTTAAACATTTGATCGACCCTGGATAGATGTCTAATTACCATCTGCATTTATTTTTTTAAAAACTACTATTTTGTTACGGAAAATTTAAATGGCGCACGCCGGCAAATCGCATTGGAACTCTAAAGGTGAGAACGCATTAGGCGGTCGCGGTCCCGTCGCATCGCGAACCGTTCTGGGCTGGTCTCTCGAGATCCTTTGGAAAAGATAGGAGGAGCACGCGATGCGAGCGAGCACGTCTAGTGCGAATGCACACATTATAAAACATGGGAAGGAACTTCACCGCGCGCGGTCGAGACTAGCACAGACCGCGATGCGACGGGACCGCGACCGCCTAATGCGTTCTCTCCTTAACTAATTCAAACTGAACAAAAAATATATTTCAATTCCGGCACAGACCGTTGCTTTTCGCTTGAGAAATGCCCAGAGTCTATCCTGATCCACTTTCTCATCTTCAAATCATTTTAAATGAGATTTCAGACTGTTGTATTTGTAGGGTACTGTATTGTAAAGATAGACATTGATCTATACTCTTTCTGATTCTCCAGACGTACTTTACATTTATTTTTCATATGACATACAATCAATAATAATCATTTGTTTTCTAAAGCGTACTTGATACTATTTTTATATACCTATCCTAGGTACGGGAAAACACGACTATAGTCAAAAGCGGTTTTATCGTGCGGGTCCAAAGGTCCCATTTTTCATTAAATGTAATTCCTTTGACAGATTTTACACGCAAATTACGCCACGAATGAAGTTTTTACTGAAAATTGTGACCTTTGGACCCGCACGATAAGATCGCTTTTGACTATAGTAAAAATACCTAACACAGACAAATACATCTACTTACTTCTAACATAGACTATACACGTCGATATGCTAAAAGTAAAATTTTGCCTCGAAATCTGCCATAAAATTCACCATAAATTGCCCCTAATCATCAGAAAATCTCCAAATTTTCTGATTATTACCGTATTGAAAGAGATTTTACGCAATCTATAGTTCAAGTCGGAAATAATAGTCAGTGACTCATTTTTAGTTTTAAGGCGCGCCTCGAGGGGTAAGGGAAGAGAGAAGGAAATTCCAGCGGCGGATACAATTGCTTTGTAAATTAATATGTTATAATAACTATATAATGGAATAGTAATAAGTAAACTTAGGCAAATATCCACTTAAAAAAATAAAGTTTATGCACATAAATATGCATGATTTTAGTCTAAAATATGCAAAAAAACGTATATTTAAAATTATTCCTAAATTTAGTAATAAGCAACAAAATTGTACTGCAAACAAATAGTAAAATATTCATTAAGGCTAGGAAAAAAAGAGTCATGGATGATAAGGGGTTTTTCTTATCATAAAATACCATATTGAAAGTTGCATCGAAAGTTTACATCAAACATCAATAAAACTTTAAGTTTACTACTCGTTATCGGAGGTTTGATCATAATTTGATTCAGAATCATTACTATCACCACTTTCGGAACCAAAATTGATAATAAGAGGTTCAACTCCAACTTCGACCGTAGTATCCAAATCCCACATTTTTTGTTGAATTGAAAATGATGAATAAAAGCGCAAAAATGCGATTTGCGTTGAAATTCATTTAGTTTCCAAAAGCAGAGTTTAAAAATGTAAAAATACAAACACACGAGTGTTTATAATATATAGTTATATAAGTAAAGAAATGCATTTTTAGCAATAATATTAAACATTATCATAATTAAAGCAAAAATAAATAAAAAAATTAAGCGAGTCTGCTAGTACTCGAGACTAATGTGTAAACATATCCTATAACGACATCGTTTGTAAAAAAAATGACAGTAGCAAGTTATGTTCCCAAGCGGTAACCCATCCAAGTACTAATCACGCCCGACGTTGCTTAACTTCAGTGATCGAACGAGAACTGGCATTTTAAACGGCATTATAAGATCCTTTACACCAATAGTGCACTATATAAAAATCGGCCTTTCCTATTGGCCGATCCGCATGGCCTTCTGCTCGCTTCGCTCGCTACGGGGGCTCAAGGAAAGGAAACTAACCAGGTGCTAACCCAAACTAACCCAAGACATACCCAAAATCAAGGAAAAAACTGTTTAGAAACATAATCTTAAAAAGAATAATAAAAAAAAGCAACGGGGTTTGAACCGTCCAGGTGAGACCCAGTTGTCTAAACATCTACACCAAGAGACCTCTTGACAGAAATCGTTTGCATCACGAAGACATATTGTAATACGCGATGGATCGACCAATAGGAGAGGTCGATTTTTACATAGTGCACTATTTGTGTAAATGATCTTAAAAAGCTTTTCAACGTGCTATGGTCCTTACCTGTACATTTTAGCATGTTCATAGAATAAAAACAAAAACATTCGCATTTATAATATTAGTTAGGATTCTTTAATAATACGTACTGGCAGCTTCGGAGCGGATTAATTCACTGCACAAATTCGACACGAAAATCTAATGCCACCAGGAATAACATCAACATATGAACACAGCATATTTACCTTATAATCTTGGGCCGACATCTTTTGATTTGGGACAATCAATAACCAGCTTTTTCAAATTTTACTGCTTTAAACGTCTGGGCATCTGAATAATACTTTTGACAGATCGTATAATTTAAAATATAATATGCTTTTTTATTGTCTAAAATCCGTTTGAAACGATTTTAAATGGCAAAATTGTATATAGTACTGTCCTAGAGGCTAGAATCGGTTTACACATTTACTTTCCATTTGCCGAGATTTACCCTCATACCGCCGTGTAAGATGTTTACACATCAAAAAGTCAAGGGCATTCAAGATCAAATTACCTCAATGTCATTCAAGGTAAAAGACACCACAAAACAGTCCCAAGGACTTTCAAGGTCATACATGCTAGGAGCAATCCCAAGGTCATATGCACGACCTTCAACAAAAACTCAAGGACATTCAAGGTAAAATGTCAAGGACATTCAAGGTGAAATTAGGCCAATGTCGTTCAAGGTTGAATACACTTAAGACCAAGTGGGCGGGGTTTATCTCAAAGTCACCGGAGGGGGGTGAGGGTGCAAAAAATTGGAGGGGGAGAATTGAGGCCGTCTAAAGCACTCTACTGTGGATTAATTCACTGCATACTTTCGACACGAAAATCTACAAAGCTTGTTCTTTTACCAGCTACTCATCTTGGGCCGACATCCTTTGATTTGGGAAAGTCAATAACCAAATTTTGCAAATTTTAGAAGAGGGCTATGACTCAATATTGTTTTAAACGTCTGGACATCTGAAAAATACTTTTGACAGTTCGTTTAATTTAAAATAATAATATGCTTTTTTATCATCTAAAATCCGTTTAAAAACGATTTTAAATGACAAAATTGTATAAAAATCACAAAATTCGGACTTTTTTAGGACGATAGCCGTGGCTTCGAACGAATTTGTCGTGGATTTTGAAGCGAAAATTCATTTTATATTCAACCGTCCATTAAAAAAAAACAAACTTATAGAAGGAAAATTATAGAAGAGGGCCATGACTGAATATTGTTTTAAAAGTCTGGGCATCTGAATAATACCTTTGACGGTTCGTTTAATTTAAAATATGCTTTTATATCATCTAAAGTCCGTTTAAAACCGATTTAAATGGCCAAATTGTATAAAAATCCTTCACCGGCTTATAATGTCACAATCGGTTTACACATTTTCGCCCCATTTGCCGAGATTTACCCTCATACCGCCGCCTAAGATGTTTACACATCAAAAATGTGCAGATATGAAAACCGAAAAAATTACCCTTCACTTTTAGATAGGAAAATCTATTAATATAATATAATTATAGTCAAAAGCGATCTTATCGTGCGGGTCCAAAGGTCACAATTTTCAGTAAAAACTTCATTTGTGGCAGATTTTGCGTGTAAAATCTGTCAAAGTAATGACATTTAATGAAAAATAATAATAAATAATAAATAAATAAATAAATAAATAATAAATAAAAATGTGACCTTTGGACCCCCACAATGAGACCGCCTTTTGACTATAGCCCTAACGTTACTGTAATATTTACTGTTATATTTTTAACCTGTTCTGATTCTGTTTAGCCAGTTTTGGCTATTTCTAGTCACTTTTGGTTAGTCGTTCAAACAACTTTCCGTTAGTTCCAACTTATTGATGTGTAAACATCTTACGCGGCAGTATGAGGGCAAATCTCGGCAAATGGGACGAAAATGTGTAAACCGATTCTAGCCGCTAGGGCGATATTATATCCAATTTGCCATTTAAAATAATTTTAAATGGATTTTAGATGATAAAAAAGCATATTTCAAATTAAACGAACAGTCAAAATTATTGTTTATTAATTATTATATTCGCAGTGTATTTGGATCCAGCTTATTTTTAATGGACGGTTGAATTTAAAATGAATTTTCGCATGTTAAAAATGCCAGTTCTCGTCCGATCACGAAGTTAAGCAACGTCGGGCGGGGTTAGTACTTGGATGGGTGACCGCTCGGGAACACAACGTGCTGCTGTCGTTTTTTTACAACCGATGTCGTTAGAGGATATGTTTACACATCAGTGTCTCGACTACTACCAGACTCGCTCAATTTTTTTTTAGTCATTTGAACTGACTCCGATACGTTATAATTAAATTTAATCTTTTTGGTTAGTTTTGGTTAGCTGCAAAAATTCGGTTCGTTTTGATTAGTTTTAACTTACTTTAATTTTTGCAATCTATTCCGATACGGTTTAGCCCGTTTTGGTGCTTTTGGTTACTTGTGATTAATTTTGGTTAGTCATTCAATCAGCTTTCGGTTAGCTTTAGTTAGTTTTAAATTATTTTAGTAATTTGAACCGGTTCCGATACGTTATTGTTAATTTTAGTTAGTCGGCAAAATTCGGTTAATTCAAGTTCGTTTCACCTTATAAGCTTAATATTTTTAATTTGTTCTGATATGTTTTAGCCCATTTTGGTGCTTTTGGTTACTTTTGGTTAGTCGTTCACTTTCGGCTAATTTCAGTTAGTTTTATTTTATTTTAGTTATTTGAACCGGGTCCAAAACGTTATAACCAATTTTAGTGTTTTTGGTTAGTCACCAAAATAAGGTTAATTTGAATTAGTTTCATATTACTTCAATATTTTTAAGTTTTTCAATACGTTTTAGCCCGTTTTTGTGCTTTTAGTTACTTTTGGTTAGCGTTGGTTGGTTATTCAATCAATTTTCGGTAACTTTCAGTAAGTTCCAATTTATTTGAGCCATTTGAACCGGTTCCGATACGTTAAAACAATTTAAACGTTTTTGGTTAATAATGTGGGTCGTCGCAAAAATTCGGTTAATTTGGGTTAGTTACTTATTTTATTCTTAATTTGTTCCGATACGTCTTAGTCCATTTCGGTTACTCTTGATTAGTTTTGGTTCAACATCTTTTGGTTAAGTTTAGTTAGTTTTAATTTATTTTAGTCATTTGAACCGTATTCGATACGTCATATCCAATTTTGATGTTTTTGGCTAACTTTAGTTAGTCGCCAAAATTCGGTTAATTGTGTTAGTTTCAACTTGTTTTAGCCTCTTTTGATGCCTTTGGTTACTTTTGGTCCATTTTGGTTAGTCGTTCAATCAACTTTCGGCTAATTTCAGTTAATTTTAATTTATTTGGACCAGTTCCGTTACATTATAACCAATTTTAGGGTTTTTGGTTAGTCACCAAAATTCGGTTAATTTAAGTTAGTTTTAACTTAGTTCAATATTTTAAATCTATTTCGATGCGTTTTAGCCCGTTTTGATGCTTTTAGTTACCTACTATTGGTTAGTCGTTCAGTCAAGTCTCAGTAAAGTTCAGTTAGTTTTAATATATCTTAGCCATTTGAACCGGTTCCGGTACGTTATAAGCAATTTTAATGGTTTGGTTAGTTTTAGTTAGTCGCCAAAATTCGGTTAATTTGGGTTAATTTTCACTTACTTCAATATTTTTAATCTATTTCGATATGTTTTACCCTTTTTGGTGCTCTTAGTTACTTTTGGTTAGTTTTGATTAGACATTCAATCACCTTTCGATATCATAAGAGATTATAATGCTTTTGGTTAGTTTTGGTTAGTCACCTAAATTCGGTTAATTTGGGTAAGTTTTAACTTACTTCAATCTTTTTAATCTATTTCGATATGTTTTAGCCCGTTTTGGTGCTTTTAGTTATTTTTGGATATTTTCAATCGTTTTTCGGTTACTTCCAATTAGTTCCAATTTATTTTAGTAATTTGAACCGGTTCCGATACGTTACAAGCAATTTTAATGTTTTTGGTTAGTTTTGGTTAGTCACTAAAATTCGGTTAATTTGGGTTAGTTTTAACTTACTTCAATATTTTAAATCTATTTCGATACGTTTTAGCCCGTTTTGGTGCTTTTCGTTAGTTTTGGATAGTCGTTCGATACACTTTCGGTTAGTTTCAGTTAGTTTCAATTTATTTTAGTAATTAGAACTGATTCCGATACGTTACAATCAATTTAAGTTTAAATAAACAAGCTAACACGATCTCTCACGGGTACGACGTCATGAATGTGGCAAATGTAGCATGCATTTTTTCACGATTTGAGGCCCTATTTAATTAGGAAAACAGAAACATTTTCAATGTTAAAACAAAACGATAACCTAAACCCGCAAGCGCGACTATGCAACAGATCTCTCACAGGGTACATGCTCGTTTACTGTTGCAACGTTGCGACCTCCGCCCGACGGTCGTAAAATATCAGTAGATTTACGACCGTCGATCGCGAACCTCTGTTAAAGTGCAGCTGCTTCAAATGCTCCGCGTAACGTGCGATACGGGCCATAATGAATTTGGCAGCGGTGCACGTTTTGTGCCGGAACTCTGTGTCCGCATTTAGAATAAGCGGCATTTTGCGAGCATTTCATACCAGATTTATTGTTAAATATTAAATATTACTTTAAGCCGCTCACGTTGGTCTGTTTTCGAACGAGTGACTGACGTCACTGACTATTATTTCCGTCTCAAGGTATACATCTTTATAAATATACATGTTCCACATGTCAAAACATTGAAAGACGTATTCTATCAAAATTTAGGTTGGACCCTATGAAAACAACTTGCCCAGAAAGATCTAATCCACTTCAAGCATAAGCCTGTAATACCAGCTTTTTTCAGGTTTTGACACAAAATTTCATGATCCATCACATCAAAAGCTTTTGTCGGATAGTAGTAGGGTCGCCACCCAGAGAACCGAATCTAAAACTTATTCATTTGTAATTGCGCACGAAAAAGAATACAAATCATTTTGGACTCCCAAAAAGTGGCAATATATTTTTAAAACTTTTAAAAATAAGCCCAATATTTTTTCTATTCTATAATTTTGTTAAAGCATACCAACAAGCTCTGCTTTCTCAGAGAGAATTTTTTCTGATTCTGGTTAAAAATGGCGAGACGAGAGAAACTGGTGCTTAGTTGAACTAATTAGGCCTGACCTTTTAGTAGTTACTATTAATTTTAGGGAAACATGTAGAGTTTTACTATAGTATTAACCAAGACAAAGAATTATTAGAAGCAGTAAAAGGTAATGAAAAATATAAATTTAAATTTAATAAATGATCATTTTAGGTGATTTAAGAACCATAAATATATGAAGTGAAAAGTGATGGCTGCTTACACTTAGTAATGATTTTACATTTTTATTCAATACACTCTCACGATAGTCTGATCATCGTCTGATGTTGCATGACTTTAATATAATTTTTCCCTAAGCAGTTATCAGATTTCCTTCTATTTTTTTTACGTGACGTCAGTTTCAGACTCCATTTTCATAATGCTCTTATTTGAACTTCTGAAAAGGTGGCAACCCTAGATCGGAGTAAACAACAAATGTTATAACTTCCTGCTTCCTCAGAGATTGCAATATGTTATTGATTTGATTATATATAGGAGTATGTGTAAAACCCACGTTGAGTGGCACTAAAAAAACATTTTGTGATTCAAAAAATTCAAAATTTGTTTGTATATTGCTTTTTCCAAAACTTTAGAAGGGACTGCTACAGGTCTATAGTTGTTAGTTGGATGTTACCTCTTTTAAATATAGAGCTAACTTTAAAATTTTTTGGCTGAGATGGAAAGTGAACCTCTGAAAAGGAACTGTTTATTATTGAAATTAGTAGTTTTGCTAACAGTCTTTTTACTGGTTATCTGATCCAGACTGGCAGATTTCTTCTCGGAGACTTCCTTGATAATGTATGATGTTTCCAATTCATCCATGGAGTTCAAAAATATTGAGTTAAATGAAGTTCTATTTATGTATGTGCTTACTATTATGTTCTATTGGAAGTTCATGTGAAGAGCGTTTATTACCAGTAGATTCCATCAGAATGTGACAGACACATTTCCTAGGGATTCTTGAGGAAACTATTCTTTCTTCAATCTGCTGTACCCTTTCACTTTGTATAGCCCTTTTGTATTCAGATTTGACTAAATTGTATTTTTTACTTAAAATTGTTTTTAATCAATATAAATTTTCTAGTTCTCTCTATCTCAGCACTCTGATTTTTTTGAGTTTTTAATACTCACAAACTTTTCTGGAAAAACAAGATTAAAATAGAATTGTAAGTATTCATAAGATAAAGAATAGCTCCATTAAGGATTAGTGGTATTTAACATCCATCCTGGCTTCCGCTCTTAATAAATCACAGAAGTACTGTTGATTGTCGCGATTTCGGTAGATACATTGATTTCATTTGTAATTAGGGAAAATTTAATGTTAATCTCTGATGACCTGTCTTTAGAGCAACTTTTTTTTTTTTTTTTTTTTTTTTTTTATGGCAGTGGCACACACACTAAAGGTAGATCCTATGGCGCTCGACGAGCGGTGTGTGTGCGAAGATGTTGATTGACACGGTTCTTGAATATTTGTAGGTTGTAACTAGTGGGAAACAGATGTCCTGGAAGTGAGTTCCACAGTGATGCAGTGCGCCAGACAAAGGAGTTCTGGTAAAGCGATGTTCTAGGTGTTTCTAGTTGTACGACGAACTGGTGCGCTCCTGCCGTCTGTCGGGACTGCCTGACAGGAGTTACCAGGGGCGGGATTATGCGGGCCAAATCCTGGGAACATCTGCCTTGAAAGTATCTGTAAAACAGAGACATCTCGGCCACATGTCTGCGATGTTCCAGACTATCCAGATTCCGGGTCAACTCCGGATCGCCGACGAGACGCACAGCCCTCTTCTGAATGGAATCCAGCAGCTTTAGGGTATGCTTTGGTGCGGCACCCCAGATATGTGAGCAATATTCTAAGCACGGTCTTATTTGCGCTTTGTACAGCAAGAGCAACTGCTGCGGTGTATAGAGTTTTGTGTTGCGAAATAGCGCACCAAGCTTCTGGGAGGCTGATTTTGCGATGTTAGCAACATGGTCATGCCATGACATATTGCTGTTGACCGAGACACCCAGCAGCCCGATTGACGAGGATGAAGGAATGGTCGGTCCTGCCATAATGATGTCAAGGCCCGCTGTATTGGCCCTTTTAGTAAACGTTGCGGCTTGGGTCTTTGCTGCATTGAACTGGACCAAGTTTCGGTCGCCCCAAGTTTGAACTTTCTCCAGATCTTCATTAATTGCTGTAATCTGCTCCTGTCTGCGGTGATGAGTCTCAGTCGCTGGTAAGGGTTTTTCTGATCTAAAGTGGGAGACAAGGGTACTGTCATCTGCAAAACTGTAAACAGGATTATTCGTTTCGATCAGCAGGTCATTAATATAGATGAGGAACAGAGTTGGTGAAAGTATTGCGCCCTGAGGCACGCCCGCGTTGATGGTGAATGTGTCCGAGATGTGTCCATCGACTGCAACGTGTAGGGATCGGTTCTTAAGGAAATTGGCCAGCCGGCTGCAGAGAGAGGCGGGCACTTCCAAGGACGGCAGTTTGTTGAGCAGTCCGTCATGCCAAACTCTGTCGAATGCCTTTGAAATATCCAACGCAATCGCTCGAGACTCTCCGTAGTTTTCAATTGCCCTACTCCATATATGAGTGACATAGGCCAATATATCTCCTGTCGATCTCTCTTTGCGAAAGCCGTATTGATTAT
>JAEQML010065164.1:0-21267 GCA_016904865.1 Pissodes strobi | reverse complement strand
ATTTTTATTTAAGATGAGACCATAAACATTCGAGATCCTTGAAACAATTCTGGAGATTAATATCCTTTTTACGTTATCAATTTAATCTGATAAGCACAATAGCGCTTCAGAAGCTAAAAAAGATAATTAGAATAAATTCCACTATTTGTCAAGACATTGTCTCCAAGTCCACAGTATCGACAATCTTGTTGTCGCAAAGAATCAAGACGGAACTCTTGTGGTCGTTGCGTTGTAAGCTCTGTAAAGCTCATCATTAATTAAAGCAGCTGTTGTACTGTGGCCTTTAAGAAAACCAGCCTAAATAACATGTAGTTATTATTAATTAGTAAGAAGTTGATAAAGATGGCGGGCGGCGAACGGTCGAGTGTAAGTTCGAACCCTCGAAAAGTTAAATAAGCGTGCGCGCATTGCAAAAAGGACGATGTTGCGGATGTCCAGTGTAGAAAGTGCAATTTTTACTATCATCCAGCGTGCTTAAAATAGGCAGCGGGCCTAAAAAACGCCGTTTGCGCCCATTTACCGGGCGGCGATGAAATGGTAACCTCAAAGAGTCAAAGTGATGAAATCACTGAAACTAAGGCTTTTATGGAAGAAATGAGAACTAGAATCATGGTTCTGGAAGAAAACGAGGTAATTCTAAAGAGAAAAATTAGTATTCTGGAAGAAAAAGTTGAAAAACAGCTACCAAATAAAAAGGTAAACAAAAAATGGCGGGAAATGGAACGGCTCTAAGTCCCCGGCCTGTGCCCGTATCACTCCCAATGGTTGGCAACATTGAAAATGGTTCAGATACACCGGCCGCAGGAATCGTCACGATTCTTGCACCGGCTATGACTGACGTGATTGACGTTGAAGGTTTGGACGACGGCGACGTGCAGAAAGAATCATCGACTATAGAGGATAAACATAAACAAAAACAAATTCAGCAAATTAAAAACTTGGAAAATGATTGGCAAGTGATACAGAGAAAAAACAGAAATAAGCGCCCTGAACCCACAAATGGCACAAAAGAAAATGTTCCACAATTGATGGTGGCACATTCAAAACAGTCTGCATGGATTTTTTGACAGGGTTTCATCCTCAAATAACAACAGAGGACATTGTAAGTTATTTAAAGGAGAATGGCATTGAAAGCTGCTCTTGCTATATAATGCTCACCAAGAAAGACAAAGTTAAAAGTTCTTTCAAATTAGCAGTGCCAGTAGACAGGAGAAGGGAGGCAATGTCGCCCGAACTATGGCCAAATGGTATAGTGATTAATCATTTTTTGAACCTTCAGCGACGCCAGCAACAAAAATAAGGCGTGACATAAATGATAAAGATAAGACTGAATATAATATACTACACCACAATGTTCAGTCTGTCGGAAATTGTCTGGATAAACTAGAAGCTTTGATGGAGGAGCACAAACCTATTGCTCTAACATTATCAGAGCATTGGGAAAAGGAGGAAGAGCTGAATGCATATAACCTTTCAGATTTTGAGCTTGCATCTTTCTACTATCGGAGGGAAAGTCTTCATGGTGGGGCTGCAGTGTATGTGCGCCATGGAACTTCTTGGAAGAAGAGAAACGACTTAATGGAGCTTTCTGAGGATCTCTTGTTTGAATGTGCAGCGGTGGAGTTAATTTTAAACAATGTCAGAACTGTGATTCTTTCTGTATATAGAACTCCAAACACAGACATTGAACTATTCTTAGGGAAAATTGATGTACTTTTAAACAAACTTATAGATGATACAGTTTTAATATTTTTGACAGGTGATTTTAACGTCAATATCTTGAGGGATAACTGTGACTCGGCAGCATTTCTTTCTCTGTTGGGTTCTTATGATCTTTTGCCTGCAATATTTGAACCTACAAGATTTTGCAATGGTGCTCAGTCATGTATAGACAATCTTTTTACAAACTGTCATGACTTTACAGCAGAGGTATTACACACTCATATTTCAGATCATACAGGCTAGAGAGTGACAAACCAGCTTGATGGTCTTGGGACGTCTATTACATTGAACCGTAGGGTTTTCAGCCTACAGGGAAGACAGCTCTTTCGGCATATGCTTGCAGTGCAGGACTGGCAGTTGGTCTATCGGGTTGATGAGTCTGAGGTGGAAGAACAGTGGGTTGTGTTTATGAATATGCTAATTCCGATATTTAATCATTGTTTCCCTATAAAAAAATTTAGGGTAAAAAAGAAAAATAAATCTTATTATAATTCCCCAGTAGTTGCTGAGTGAGCTGGATATTCTGTTGGTGTTTAGCAGAAATGACGAGGCATACAGGGAAGCTTATAAGACAACTAAGCTTGAATATGATACAGTATTGAAGCAGGCTAGAAGGGACTGTTATTCTCAAAGGATTCTGGGTAGTCAGAACAAGTCAAGGAGAACATGACAAATTGTGAACGAGGTAAGGGGTGGTGCTTGCAATGTCAAGGACATTGACATTCCGGGTAGCCCACAGGAAGTGAGCAATGTTTTGAACACATACATGGTTGAGGCGGCCTCAAACCTGGTTGAAAATTTGAAGGAAACAGAATATATTTCTAATATTTCCTATAATCCTAACTCAATGTTCGTCACACCAGTAACAGACGTGGAAATGATTGACATCATTAATAACTTAAAAAATAAAAAAAGTTCTGGCTATGATGAGATTTCAGTAAATATATTAAAAGGTTGTGCAGAGGAAATATCATCCCCTCTATCTTACATTGTAAATAATTCATTTAGTAAGGGAATTTTTCCTAAGAACTTCAAATTAGCCGTAGTTAAACCCATATATAAAAAAGGAGATCCAACACTTCCAGAAAACTATCGTCCTATCAGTTTGCTGCTGACTTTTTCCAAAATATTCGAGAAAGCTATGTGCACCCGATTGACGAGTTTTTTTTCTGCACATAAACTTATAAATCCTGGTCAACACCGGGTTTTTAGCTGGGAAGTCGATAGAGACTGCTGTGTACGATTTTGTGAATGAGATTGTTGCCTGCTTTGAGAGTGGACACTGGGCATACAGCTCTAGGCTCATTTTTAGATCTATCAAAGGCTATTGGTTGCTTGGAGCATGCTCTCTTGCTTGAAAAGCTGGAGAGATATGGTATAAGAGGTAAACCATTGAAGTGGGTACGCTCTTATTTGCAGGGTCGGGTACAGTGTATTGTAATCCAAAAGGAGGGGCGTAAGTATTTTTCGGATGATAGTACGATAACCACGGGAGTCCCGCAAGGCAGTGCTATGGGCCCCCTTCTGTTCATTTGTTATATCAATGACTTAGAAAACAAGTTGTCAAGTGAAATGGTAACCATCGTAAACTATGCTAATGACACCAGTATATTGGTGGAGGGAAGCTCGGTGGATGATGCTGTAACACGTGGGGCAGACTGCTTGAGGTCCGCTCAATAATGGTTTGAAAGCAATAGCCTATTGCTGAATGCTCAAAAGTCAAATTTCATACTCTTTAGAACAAGACAGTCCGCAGCAGCTTGCCCTGAGAGTGTGGAGTTGCTTTCTCGGGATGTGCCTTTGACGTCGGAAGTTAAATTCCTTGGTATGTACGTAGATTGTCACCTTGGCTGGGAGAAGGAGGTTGAGTGTGTATCTAGCAGCCTTAATGCCTGCTGCTATCTCCTGCGTGTGCTGAGGAATTATGTTGATCTCCCTATCTTGCTGACTGTGTATCATGCAAATTTTAACTCGATCCTTCGATATGGTAATCTGATGTGTGTGATGTGGGGAAATAGTGTAAATGCTACGAGGGTTTTTATAATACAAAAAAGGGCCTTGCGTCTTATAATGGGTATGCACAGGCTGGAATCATGTAGGGGAATTTTCAGAGGAAATAAGTTATTGACTTTGGCTGGTCTACATAATTATGAGTGTGTAACATTTTTGCGTAAGAATCGGCACTTGTTTACAAGAGAGTTGCCTCAACATGACCATAACACCCGGTCATTAAATTATAATATGCCATTGCATAGACTCACACTCTCTAAACGCAGTCCAATGTACTCCTGTATTAAATATTTCAATAAACTTCCACAAGACCTGAAGTTGATCCAGAACACCTCACACTTTAAAAGAGCAGTATTTGGGCACTTGATTCAGAGAGAGCCCTGCAGTGTTGCCGAGTTTCTCTCATGTGGGTGATTTTATGGTTTCACTTAAATTGTTTTATTCCTTCTAATTCCCTTTCATTAATGCACTGGTTATTTTATTTTGTCTGTTTTGTCATTGCATCTTGTGCATCGCCTTAATTAAGTAGAGGGGAGAGGAAGAACACTATTTTAATTGTAATTTTGATTTCAATGTTGTGTTAAGTATTATAAATTTGAGCATTTTTAAATCTGTAATATGTCCTTAGATACATGTACAATATTTTATTTGAACTTAGATTTAGGACTACTTGTAATTATGATTTTTTCTTTCCATACTTCGTGACGCTATTTATTAAATACGCATGTATTTTCTGAAATAGAGAATTTTTTGATTGATTGATTGATTAATTGAGAAGCAATTATTCTTTCTAAAAAATTTCACATAGTTAGGGGCATACTTATTGGCCTAAAATGAGAAATATCTGAACGGGTGGAAAATTTAGGTAAAATATTAGCAGCTTTCCATCCCTGTGGATACTGATGTGGGGTATACATTTCTTCATTATAATAAGGAAGTAAAATAAGGCAATACATTAGAAACGGCATATAATAGCATTTTAATATTAATACCGCCAATAATTATGTCTTTTCCTTGAAAATGGGGCCGAAACCAGGATTTGTTAACATAGTTTTGGTCATTGAAGTCCTGACCACCACCTGCAGAAACAGGAACATTATTTACCAAAATAAAATTATTAAATAAATCGGCAGAGAAACTCTTATCAGATGACAGGAAATATCAATAACTCGTGAGGAAATATTAACTTTCATAGTCTTCCAGAAACTCCGCGGATTAGTCCGAAATGCATATTAAAGACATGCTTTTTCAGCTTTGACAGATGGATTTTTTACATTTCCATAGAGCTTTGCAATTTCATCATAACTTTTAAACAGTCCGTAAGCCTTGCAGTACCCACCACCTATTGCCAGCGAGGAAGTAACTATTAAATTAATCAACGTTCGCGAAGAGTTGGCCAATCACGTATGATCTGAAATGCACAGAGTGAGACCATATTTATTTAATTAACAGTTAGCTACTGTAAGTAAAACCTAGATTATTATTTGTGTTCAGAAAGTTTACGTTGAAATCGCCGCCAAATACAGTCATGCCATATTTCGGCAACCCATCGAATAAGCTACCTTCCAATATTTCGAGAGATTGAGGCAGATTAGCCGACGGCTATCTATACAAACTATCAGAGCAAAATCTTCTGTCATCCACCCTAGCTTCAATCCACAGCTACTCTACCATATGATCACACTCCAGGTCGAGAAATGAAAATTAAAAATTATTTATTATGTACAAATCCACGCCACCGCTGGCTCCTTGCATATGAATAATATAAAAATTAAGATATTTGTACGATGGCGTGCTACACAGAGCAAATTATTAAATTATTTTATCGTAATATAATTATTTAGAAAACAAATCTCAGATTTTCGGTATTTTTTTCCGCCGATCTATACCTCTGCCACCTGTCTTAATAAGCTTGGCTTATCTATATAGTATAGTAATATAACCTTTCAGTGATTTACTAGGACTCTCAGTTCACTGTCTGTCTCATCTTTTGCATTCCGCTGATCTTTAAATCCTCCCAATTTCTCTATGAAGACTGTAAAACACACTTAGTCGGTTATATTGTAATGTGATAACCCAGTTTTATGTACTAGATCTTCTTTTAATAATTTTGAAAAATGCGTTTATTCATCAAAATATAGATACATCGCAAAAACAATCAAGGCCGGACTGGGCTGTTAAACGATGGGGAATGGATTTCTTAAATAATTCTATATTTAATTAGATTTGTCACTGATAAAAATCTGAAAAAAAAATCAACAAATATTTATTTGCTTTTTTTATTTGCCTTACATAAAAATCAATCAATCAATCAATCATCATTTATTAGCCATATGGTCAAAAGTACATGACATTGGATTTGTCAAAATAAAAACTAAAAACTAACTAAAATCTATGACTAAAATTACTAGATATGGTACTTAAAACTAAAGTAAAACAAATTTAAAACACAAACAATGCTAAACACATACATACCTACACAATACCTATACATACACATCTGTTATTTTTAAAAAGCGGCTCTACAAGTTGAAATCACTCATGTAAAATTCCTTAAGATCATAAAAACATTTTTCTGAAAGGACATTTAAAAGGCGGTTTTTAAAAGTTTTCATGTTATTTTCTTTTCTTAATCCCAAGGGTAAATGATTAAAAATGCTGATAGGCATAACATATGAACTATCATTTGTAAAAGACAATCTGAAATTTGGTAATTTAATACTGTCAGCATTTCTTAGTGGATAGTCATGAGGCAAGTCACCAACAGTTGAATACTCACTTATATGTCTCTTCACATACAATGCAGAATGAAAAATATAAATACAGGGTAAAGTCAAAACACCAAGCTCCCTAAATAGTTCCCGACAAGAGTGTCTAGCCGGTTTAAAGAGAATATTCCTAACAATCTTCTTTTGGAATATAAACACTTCATCTATACGTTTACAATTACCCCAAGCCACTATACCATATGTAGGCACGTAGGCATAATAATATGACATTAGTATTCTTCTATCCACAAATAATCTCAGTTTCCATATCACAAAACAAAAGCATGACAGTTTCTTAAGAAGTTGGTCGATGTGACTTGACCATGTTAATTGGTGATCCACATTGAGACCAAGAAATTTAGTTTCAGCCACTTGCTTCAAAGAATTCTTGTTGCATTTTATGTACAATGATCGGTCAAGCTCTTTTAAGCTGAACTGCATCATAACTGTCTTGCTTAGGTTAAGAACAAGTTTAATGTTATGGCTATACTCAAATGCCTGGTCGACACAAGATTCGATAACAGGAATCAGGTCATTTACACAATCAGATGACAGAATGGATGTCATGTCATCAGCATATAGTACAGAAATGCCACTAGTAATATGGTGAAAAACATCAGAAATATAGACAATAAACAGGGTGGAACCCATTACACTACCTTACGGAACCCCCACACCATCCAACAATATATCCTCCGATGAATACTCCCTCCCATTCACCTTTAGTGTAACTCTCTGAAATCTCTCACTCAGATATGAACCAATCCAACAACTTGCAAGGCCTCTTATACCATAGCTGTTGAGTTTATTTATTAGAAGATCATGATTAACCAGATCAAAAGCTCCGCTGTAATCAAAAAATACTGCCGCCGTACAATTCCTTGAATCAAGCAGCTTGATGACATTGTTCAGAGCTGACACTATTGCATCCTGTGTAGAGTATCCAAACCTGAATCCAAACCGACCCCTGGGAAGAATTGAAGCACATTCCAGATATTCCACAAGACGACCATCATCGCTCTTTCATAAATTTTTGAAAATGAATTTAACAGAGAAATCGCACGATAGTTGTCTATCCTGTCCACGGAACCTTTCTTGTGGATTGGACAAACTTGAGACAGTTTAAGCCTATCCGGAAATATGCCATCAACAAAAGACACATAATCAGGAAAGTCAAAACTGGGGCCAAGCATTCAGCGATCTTCCCCAAAATTGAACATGGTATACCATCCACACCACAAGAATTCTTACCAGATAATGACTTTAACAACACATAAATCTCTGATTCCTCAGTCGGCCTTAAGAACATACTGCCACTCATACCAATATGATTTTGGTGTACACTAAATCTTTTTGCATTGTGAGTTTGGGAGAGAAGTTTGCCCACAGAATCAATAAAATAATCATTGAATTGTGAGGCAGCAGATGAAAAATCAAGTATTATATCATCATTATGATTTTTAAATTGGGGTGGATATTTGTTAGATCTGCCAGAGTTACTCTCCTTTTTAATAATCTGCCATGATACTTTCGATTTATTATTAGAGTTAAGATATAGGTTGGAATAAAAGGTTTTTTTAGTATTCAGGATTTTCACCCTATGTTGCTTTAATCTCACTTTATAATCTCTAAGAATATTTTCATCATTAATATGTTTGCAAATTTTATGCAATCCCCGAAGATATTCACCCCCCTTGACAATCTGAGGGGTCAGCCATGATTTATTATTATTATTATTGATCCCAGGCTTGACAAGTTCAAGTGGAAATGCCCTTTCAAACAGCCCCAGAAAAATAGAAAAAAAAGCAATCAAACTTCTCATTAGCATTCATCGTGCCCACCAGCAAGACACTCCAGTCAACAGCCTGAAAGAGTTTTATTAGGCATATTATATTAGCCTCCTTGTTAAACTTCCTGATGTACTTATATGTATTGTTAGATTTTATATTTATTTCAGTGTGTAAGGATACCATTTAGACCTGATGATCAGAAATATTGTTATCTAAAGAAATGCTGTTACAGAATCTTGATTAAATGTTGAGAAAATATTATCTATAATTGTTTGAGACTTACCACAAATTCTTGAAAAATGTTTGTTACTGCTTGAGCATTCCGATCATTCACCCTGGGATCAAAATTAATATTAAAATCTCCACAAAAAATGAATTTAGTATTGTTACTTTTCCTACATAAATCTTCTAAAAGAACCTGTAAGTTATCAATAAATTGTATTGCATTTCCCGAAGGGGGACGATATATACAGACAACAGTCAAAATACAATTTTTTAACAAATATTCACACAAATAAATTCAAAAAAACTACATAGATTAAATAAAATTTCCTCAATTTAAATAATTGGGCGTGTTTGATTTTTTTTTCGATATTTATATGCCTTGTGATAGCAATACTTCTTTCCATATTCAACATATATTTATTCGCTTTAAATCTGTAAAGAAACGCAACCTCTCCATTATTTAAAACAAATAATGGTTGCTTTAAATTAAGAATTGTGAATATTGGATCAAATATTAGAGCTTCATCCGAGTCTCGTACAACGCGTTAGCTGTTGCGTGGCCGCATCGACGCTTTACGCTCCAACTCCTCCAGTCCCCGTCTCGTACCCTCAGTCGTCTCTCTTTCATTTCTGCTGCCGTTTTAAAGAGAGATTTTATAGAGAGTATCTGCCCAGGTCGCCATTTTTTAAAAATATTTGGGATGGAAAATACATTAAGTAAGTGGGATTTGGGTCAACGTAAGTTACGTTTTTATTATATTACTTAGCTAGGTACATAACTAATGGTTTGTATAAAAAGAAGCGTTGTCTCATAATCAAAATGGCGTGAGTTTTATTAGTACCTAAAATTACTTTCTGCTGTTACTAGTTACCAATGCAGATGAATTCATTCGATATACGCCTACAATAGAGTAACAGTATGCCTAGTCAGTTTGGCCTACGAGCCTGATTAAGCATTTTTTGCTTTTCACGTTGTGCAAGTTCAATGGCGTCTTTTCCGTTCTTTTACTTACAGAATATAATATAAATTAATAGGTATTTCATAGCTCCATTTAATAAATCTGAATAAATAAATGGTTGATCTCTGAGAGTACAGTATTCAAACAAATTGTTTTTTTTTTTCGATAAAAGCTAATAGTATTTTAAAAAACCACTAATTATTTTAGTTAAATGAATAAGATATACTATTAAACAATGTAGCACGCTATTCAAATAGCATCATGAACAACAGTCACAATTGTTTTGTTTCTATTATTTTTTGTTATAATTATTGTTATTTTATTTTTAGATCAAAATATTGACGACATCTAAGTTTCACGTAGCCTGATGGAAATCGATTTAAAGGCCGTTACTAACAATAGAATCGGTGACAATCTTAATGTGCCACTTCCCTCAACGCTCATTATACTGGATCTGGAGAGGTAGTTGTATGTCCTATTAGTTTAATGAAGTAAAATGTTACTGTCTTTCACTATTTTTATACGATTAAACTTTTATGAACTTATTTGCTACATGATTTGTTATAGTTTTTTTTTATTTGCTAATGAAACCCACTTCTAATCACTCATCTAACTGAATTTCAATAAATAGTCCTTTTAGAAAGATCAACACATATTTACAACAGCCCAAATTTGTTTTTTTATTTAAGTCATCAGCCTTACAAACAGTAAATATTGAACAGTCAAATAAACACAATTATTTAAAATAAATAAACAATTATTACAAATGCAAGATATCGATAACTAAATAATTTGCTTATTTGAATCAAATTAATTATATTGTTATTTCTAATAAAAATAAGGCTTCAATAAATAAAAATGATTTGATTCGAATCAGAGAAATTAGTATTTCGTACAAATACCCAAAACATTGGTTTAATAACCGACCTATTTAAATTAAAACACAAAAGTTTTAGAAAAAATATGTGTCATAAGTGTTCCAAAAGCTTTGCGTTTTAATTTAAACAGGCCAGGTATTTAAACCAATGTTTTGGGTATTTGTACGAAATAATTTCTCTCATTTGAATCAAAATAATTTTATTTCTTTTAAAGCTATTGTTGTATGATGAGAACAACGATTATAAAATCTTAAAAATAAATCAAATACATATTATTGTATTCAAACAAATATTTCTTTGTCCATTATCAAACAAATATTTGCTTGAATAATTTCCATTTTTTTCGGATCAAATAATATTTTCTTCAGCGTAATGACGTCAAGTGAGTGATGCCAACATCTTCTCTTTTAGTTACAAGGTATATTTTGTTGCACCTCATTTGAAAGAATATCGAATTCTGAATGTGATGACCATATAATGGGTTTGCATAAACATTTTTGTGATTTTTTTTTATTCTAATGGGGGACACAATCAATATTTTGTAAATACAATTTTAATTCAAAGCCCAATTTGGGAACACGTAATGGATATATTTATGGTACGTTACATGAGTTAAATAAAAGCATACAAATCAACTCACTCAAATAAAATTTATTGAAAACATATGCTATCACTACGCAATTTTTGGATGTAGTATCTTTCTGATGGCTTTCGAGAAATTTGCAAAATTCCGATAACTTCCGAAAATACCCGTGAAAACCCGAACTATTGACAAATTCTATTTCTTTGTTCCTGAGTTTAATTGAAGAGATATTTTAAAATAATTTGATATTTTGCATGATCAACTAAGTAAAACTACCTTAAATACATTCATTACGCTTTCCTTAGTTAGGTTTTGAATTCAAATTTCAATTGAAAATATAGATCTTTGCATTTCATTTGTCATTAGAATACAAAAAAGGCAAAAACGTCAAGAAAATTGTTATGTAACCTTATCATATCTTTAGGTCAGAACTGAATTATCTTTCAAATGATGTGCCACAAAGCATACATTGGATTTGCGCCCATCTGATATTAGAAATTTTAAGATGGCAGATTGCCTCGAACAACCTTGAATACATCTATTTCAAAGATTAGAAGGTTCTTAGCCACTTCGTTATGCAACCATGTACCACTAAGAAAGAAACCGTTTAATACAGAAGTTTATGCAAAGGCTTTGATGGCAAAAGTGGCCAAAAGAAAATTCAGGAAACTATTTTCAAGTTTTTATAACGGCCAACCATAAAAATAGATTTTTCTCTAATTCTTGCCTAACTAAATAGTATGATTATTATTTGGATAATTTTCAACAAGTCTGATTCTAGAGTTTTGCTCTTAATCTTTAAATAAGAACTGAGAGAGGATCAAATATTGTTATCAAAATATATGCATAACTCGGGTTTGGCATAACGACATAACGGAATTGAATAAACTAAGCCTTGTTGAAATGAGCATTTAATGTATAACAGGTAAAGTCTAGCTATAATTTGCAATGACCGCTAGAGGGCCCTATGTAAAATGAAAAAAATGGTGGAAACCGCGGCTTGATACCTTTTTCCGACCTGGGAATATTTAGAAAAGAAATTAAAATCTATAGAAACCCTGGCCTGAAACCCGAATGTACTTATTTAGATGCGACCGCTCGTTTATTTCTAATATCCTATATCTCTTTAGTACCATATTTGTATTAAAATAATACAAAATATACCTAAACTCTTTAATGTTGTCTAATGTTTGACAATTATTCCATATTGTACGATTTACGATGTCGAGAAGCTTCCTTCACAACCCACCACTGTGGTAATATAATAGAATAACCTTTGGACCTGTCTCATTAGACCCTTTTAACTTGATTGATACACAGTTTTACCTAATATTGGGACAAAGCCTAGTAAATTGCTTTTCAGATAGGATTCGATAAATAGTAGGATCAAGAAAGAATGTAATTTAATTTGGGGTTTTTGACCTATATACCACATTACGTATAATTATTTTTTTATCTATTAATGGATCAAACTAGTTCCAATATGTTTTCCGCTTCTTATGTTTTATTTTTCGATACTCGTGATTTATCCTTTTGCTTTTTTAACTTATCATAATATGATGTAGCATTTTCAAATTTTGGCATAAACAAATGCTACAGCTTTGCTTGGTTGATATTTATTTTTATTTACAGTTTAGTTTGGATTATTCCAATATAGATACAGTGTATGAGGTACATTACCTTGTTTTGTCTTGAAAGTAATTGAATACACTTTCTATATGTATATTTACGTGTCAGTAGGATGTACTAGATACTTATGATATGATAATAACATCAAGGCTGATTTTTATCCCTTCCAATATCGTAGATGCTTGACTAGGTTAGGAAACCTCTTTTTGAAAGTTCTGGTTGGGCAATCCAATGGCTAGGTTATTAACTTCCTTGATTTTTATACTTAAGCTTTCTTTTTATTACTCGGGATAATGCTCACAAGCTTTTCTTTGATCTAAAAGTTAATAAAAACTTAACAATTTGTTCGATACAAATGTAACCTTGAGTATGTTTATTATTTTAAATCAATTATTAGCAGTACCTACCTCAAACGATTTGGAAATAATAAGAGTCATCTAATGTAGATTATAATTCGTTTATCCAATTGTGTTTAGGTATATTGTTTCCTTTTGTTTTATTCATCTTTCGAAAAAATTTCGTGTTTTAATTTTTTAAGTGTCGAAGTGCCATTCACCTATCAGCATATGATTTTGCCAGTTAGGTTAGAGAGGTTCAAGAATCGACGTTCCCAAGTACCGGTTCCTTTTAAGGCGTATTTACTTGATGCTTGGCGAATATGGTTTAGAGCAGAAGTTCGATTAACCGAGCTGTGACGTAGATGGTTCTGCCTGCGCTCGGACTCGGTATTGCAACTAAGTTGGCAGCAATGTTTCGGAATCAAGGTGCTGAAATTCGTTCCGGAACTTTCTTCTTTTTTTACGTTAGACCGGCGAGAGGTACTGCTAATAATTGATTTTAAATAATAAACATACTCAAGGTTACATCTGTGAAGCCTTTTCGATGTGTAAATCCTCACGGACTGGTTTAAATCATTAGGGTCGTTATCTTATGATATTTTTGTTATGTATATATATTTCGACTCAAACCAGGGCCATGAAGATTACCTATAAAAGTTTTTGTTGAGTTATTGGAATCCTACCTCCACGTGGTAAGTTACAAAATTTTCATGCAGTCTTTCAGTGGAATTAATTCTATTTTCCAATATTTCTAGAAGGATCTATGTTTTGCTGTTCTCTTATGCTGTCGATCACTGGAATTGTCGATTATTGATTTTGGAGAAGTCGGTAGAATGGACACTATTCGTTTTGTTCGACTGGCTATTACCAGGCAATAGGCCCTATAAATAGTTCTATAGGTGAAAAACTTGTTAGGTTATGAGTAATCATTTCAATGTTAGATATTTACTTTTTGACAAGACAAACAATTGTTTTTAAGGTCCTCTCCGGCACACGTATATCGCTTTGCCTAATTGCGATATGATTTCCATATGCGTGTCTTAGGTCTAAACCAGCGCTTGCGTGTCATTCCCGTTTTGCTTATCATCGGCTGGATGTGATGCAACAAGTTTGGAAATGTCAGGTTATGATTTGAAGTGCTCTGGAGTTGCATGGAGCCTATACATACTAATACTGGTGTTTATTTGGAGAATATTTTAAGACTAAGAATACCTACTTCAGGATTTGCAAGTAGTATCATTTATCTATTTGTAAAGCTGTCTTTGGCAAATTTAGATTTTCTATAGATTGAGTGATTATATACATCTTATTTTATATCCTTGCGGCAGAATAAAATTCACGAATCTTGAACCCTGTCCACCATTTACCGTAATTCTAGTGACATATTAATCGGTACGCAGCGCAGAATACATGCGTAGCAGTTTGTATCTCACGATTGTCAATAATAGTCGATATTATGCAAGCTACTTTTCTATTGCTTTATTGTTTATACATGTGATTGTAATTGTACTGTATAATTGCATTGTTTTATATTAAGGGATCTCCTCAATAGTAGGGAAAGAATAAAGTATTTATTTTGGGAAAATATTATGCCATAATTATGCCTTATTGAAAAGCTCCTCCAAAAATTAATTTTCAGGATTTAATAACATTATAGTTTTTTCCAAGTTGAGTCGCAGTTGTCTTGGTGGTGCCCAATAGTGTACCGTTCTGCATCAAAATCCTTCCTACCAAACCAAGGTGCTATTTGAATAACTTCTGCTTGCGTCATGCGCATATTACGATCCTTTACAGCCCTATACCACTATACTATATTAGCCGCTTCTGATTGGTGGGTTAACGTCACTTTAGAGTACTGTTAACTCTTCATGCATGGCCCTGCGCTCGCTCCGGGGCGCAACCAGACAAAACTAACCAAAACTAAACCAAATTTACAAAAAGAAACAAACATAACCTTAAAAAATTAACAAAACACGTCTTGCCCCAGAAGGGAATTGAACGCGGAACGTCTAGATCGCAAACGCAGAATATGACCACTATACGAACTAGACCTGATGAAACAAACCGACTGGACCGTAGATAAACTGAAAGTGACGTTAATCCACCAAACAGAAGCGGCTAAAATAGCATAGTGGCGTATGACTGTAAAGGATCTTAAAACGGGCGTTATGCCTAGGCGGACCTTGAAATTGTCTAGTCACTTACCCTAATGGACAATATTTTCTGACCAATAGGAGGAGTGCTGAAGCCTCGGCCGGCCGAAATTACCCGAAAAGATTACAGAGCAGGTACAAATATTCGCTAGTTACCAGTTGAAAAGGAATAGTTGATTACCTGGTTAGTTTCGATTAGTATTTTTAATACTACTTCTTTGATTGTACATAAACGATACCGTTATAATTCTGTATCAAGAAATTGAACAATATCTGTTACATATGTGATAAAAAAGACCCAGAAAGCCCATGGGCTTTAAGCCCACTTGTAATAAAAGCTTACGTGTTACATTTTGGTTGCACAGGTGGAGGTAAAATTTGGGTCATTAAACCTAAGCATCATGATGCTTCAAGCATACGTATCTCTAAGCCTCCAGAGAAGACCTCAACGATCCTATTCGTGATTTGGATCTTAACGGGCCGTCGAAGTGGCAAAATACTAAATACAACAGTATCAAATGGACATCGGCACACTAGGGAGTGCGGAACGTTGAGCGGTGGTAGACCTATAGTAGAAGGAAATAGCCAGTCCAACATCACTCCCACTCCCATTTCCTCCCATCTCACTGCGCATGACCCAATACTCGAACCGACGACGATGTCACCGAGCCTTTCACTTTCACATAACGGATGAATCCCAAGCCAGGGGCGTAACATAATTTTTTCATTCACTTCGACTATATATTTTTTTTAAAATTTTTTAACCCATATAAAAGTAATGTAACCTATCGATTCCAATGGCGTACCTGTTTTACAGGTTACGTCATACGTCATTTTTTTTATTACGTCATCTGTCATACTTGTCATTAGCATCCACGTAAGCAACTCTATCTTATAAGTTATTTTTTTTTTTCATTCACTTCGACTATATATATTTTAAATTTTTAAACCCATATAAAAATAAGGTAACCTATCGATTCCAATGACGTACCTGTTTTACAGGTTACATCATACGTCATTTTTTTATTATGTCATCTGTCACACGTCAATGGCCATTGTTTTATTACGTCATCTGTCATACTTGCCATTATCATCCACGTAAGCAGCTCTATTTTATAGGTTATTTTTTCTGTCATCTGTCATTTGGTACTACGTCATCTGTCATTATCCATTTTTTATTACGTTACCAAAAGTAAATGGGAATTAATAGCAAATATTCGATTTTACTCAATTTTTCGCTGACTACCTACGTCTCTGTCGACTAGACAAGCTGAGGATTAAAAACCCAGTGCCCTAATGAGTAATTCACTACCCATTAAGGTATTTAAGTGCAGATTATTTTCAAACTAATACGATGTCTATTATTCCGGTATAGGCTTAAAATTTACGGAATGTGGATATACGTCATGTTAACGGATTTCTGCAACGCGTTCGTTCCTTACCTAAGAAAACGGAAATAAAAAACCAATTTTTTTTCTATTGTCTGTTTATTATTATTATCAATCACATATCATTTAAAAGACAGAATCTAAAATTATATAATAGTTTAGCATTGTTTAAAGCGCAATGCCAAATATTCCGTCCTCTGTGAAAATAGCATTCTGGTGTTTTTTTAAATTTACTCAACTTAGGTTCATTCTTCATAGGAAAGTTAAATATTTGTCTCGCATCAATAAATTTCTTTATAACATTCATCTTTAAATCGCCTTTAATCAATATTTTTGGGTTGCCATATATTTTTAATATATCCATCAAAACTTTTTGTAAATCATTCAAGTCGATGAATCCAGACTCCCAAAGTAGCCCATGGTGATTATTTTCTAAATATGTAACTACTTTCAGATCTTCTTCACTCAATAGATGCTTGCAATACGGAGGTTTAAATAATACAGTACAACTTCGTTCTCCATCATAAATTGCAAGCTCTTTAGGGAAATGATATTTAAGTATTTATTTATTTTGGGGCAGATAGGACAAAGAAACTAAATCAAGAAATTTAACAAATAATTTTATTATATTAGGTTCAGTATATATTTTCAGGAATGTACCCGCAAAGCATGACGAAATAAATTCGTATCAGTATTTTTATTTAGGTCGGTAGGAAAAAGAAACTAAATCAAGAAATTTAACAAATAATTATATTAAGTTCAGTATATATTTTCAGGAATGTACTCACCAAGCATGACGAAATAAAACCGTATCGACATTTTTTTATTTTTTGTTTAGGTGGATAGGAAAAGGAAACTAAAGCAAGAAATTTAACAAATAATTATATTAAGTTCAATACATATTTCATACAATAAAAAAAATTAATGGTGGCCTTTTTTAATGAAATTATTTAAATGTATTTTCATTTGTACATGACAGCTATCATGTGAAAGAGAGCAATTTTTGGACAGCCACAAACCACATAGAGAATGTATGTCTCTGTAACACAAATAGCACTTGGGAAATTCAACTTGCTGGTACGATTCTTTCTGCTTTTGATGACTGACCCGGATACGAGCATCCTGAATAAAGAAATATAGAATTAATATTTTGTTTATATCAAATGAATATGAGGTGATATTATTCCAAATTTATATCCTATTTCATATATATTCGCAACACCCTCCGTTATCCTTTTTAATAGTTCGTATTATGTTTTATATGGCAGTTCTTTTCGTAAATGCTTTCCCACACCACATTTCAAACAAAGTATTTATTTTATTTTATGGGAATAGGAAAATAAAATAAAAATCAAGAAATTTAACGAAAAATCATATTAAGTTCGATATATATCTCCAGGAATGCACAATAAGAAAAACTCTAATGATAGCTAAAACATGTTGTAGTTTGAAGATTATTTAAAAATTTGCACTCTTGGGTATCTTTTCATAACAATGGAGACTGATATTTGTGATGGAAAAATGTAACTCATCATTAAATCTGTGTTTTGCTACCAATCATTTACAAAAATAAAACGAAATAAATAAATTGTATATGTTTACACTCACAGCAAAACCTTTGTTCATTGTTTTCCATTTCATGATGAAATCCTGCTGCTTTTCAAGTAGTACGATTAAACGGCTTAAATATTTGCTATAAGCAAGATGAAACCTGGAATAAATCCCAAAAATTAATGATTACCCTTTTTTAATGTAAGAGAATAACTTCTTCGTCATATCAACATGGCATTTGTTGGTAGACAAAATAAAGGAAAAAAATTTATTTGCAATAAAATGGATGAGAAAAATCCATAATCGCTCATCATAGAGATTAAGTTTTAGCACAGTTTCGAATATGCAATTAAAAAGAATACCGGAAATTTTTGAAATAATATTAATGAGAAAGGATTGTTGAACTTTCAAATAAATATTCACCCTTAGCATATACCCGTTCATTGAATGTAATAACCTTACTTAAAAATATAGCAATATTTTCGAAAGGTAAATAATTTAAAACATTATCCGAAGAGACTGATGTGATGCTATTTATTTTTGAACAGCCTCACACTCCCGATTTTTACTAATGGTTCAAATGATATTAATTAGGCTGAAAAAAGAAATACATAAAAAATGTACTAAATGTATTGTATTAGTTTACTTAACCATACTTCGAGAAAATATATTTAAATTATTTGATAGCTACTCGATCTGCTTGTGGAAAGTATTATCTATCCATTGTACATGTGATTATCTATCCATTGTACATGTGATATAATTAAAAAATTGATATTTTTCAAAGTATTGAAATGACCTCTCTAACTTGTAATGTATAGAACACTTACCCCCTAAATAACACTAACAAAAAAAAAACAGTCAATGTTTAGAGTGTATAAAAAAATGCAAACAGCGTAACTTCTAAAATCTTAAAACTTCGCACGAGTATGAACAACGATCTGTTATGAACTAAAAATTTGCGATAGGCCCTTCGTATAGAAGAAAGATGGGTTTAATGAGTTTGGAAAAGGTTTTTAATGACTTACTTTAGAATTTCAACATAATAGATTATTTCGAAAGTTTTAAGATTATCTAGATACTAAATCCGTTTGAAACAAAAAAAAAACATTGCCTTCAGATATCTATATTTTTCTGGTACTTAGTTCTTTGAAGCCTCTGCACAAAATTGATTTGATTCAATCACATTTCCATTTATTCAAATGTGGATTCAATCAAATATTGACTATCTTTGCTTTGTGCATATACTATATCGGGTGTCTTATAGGCTCTATCGAGAGGATTAATACTACTATCACCTCGAGCTAATCTCTCGGAATTTTCTCTTAATGAAAAGCATGAACGGATTACAATACTGAAAATAATAACGGATAAGTATTTCTAACATACAATAAGATTCAACTCAGGTGGAAATTGTACACATTCGAGTAATCTGTTCGGAATAAGTCTCTTCAACTACACTATTATCTATAACACATTTTAAAATATTATAATAATAATTTACAAAATGGATATTGTCTAGCAATCTAAATCTAAGATGTATAAGCGGGAAATAGCTAACAAGCAAATATGATAATACATTAGATATATAAATTATGCGGTTATTTCTTACAATCTTAAGTAGTCTACTATCACGCTCACAAGGAATGTTAGTTAAGGTGAACTTAGCTAATTTTAATACATTTTCACATAAATATCCTTCATCCTTGATACTTGGTTTCGAGTCTTCTTGAAACATAAGCATGGTTCTGTATGGAGATATCAAATCAAGCGCTATGTATCCATCACAGCATTCATAGCTTAAATATATGGAGTCACTTATTGAAAAAATCTTGCTTAAAATAACCAGATCTGTCTGCTTCAATGTCTTCAATGTTTATATATGTTTTCAAGAACTCTAAGCAACTCTGAAACTCTAGCACTGAGAAAATGATAAAAATTACACCCCAATTCTGTCGAATTAGCTTGACTACTCTTTCAGTTCTTCCTTTCACTTGACCTATGTTAACTTGAAAATATTAATTTATGTTGATAACATGGTGATATGCTTCGAATATCGCAACAGGTTCGACAGGTTCTTCTTCACAATAGGAATTGTGTGAACCTAACTCATCAACACTAGATAAATCAGGTGAATATCCGAAATCGCTCAAATACTCTTGAGATTGCATTGTAAAAGGAATGACTAATTCGGCAGTACTTGTAGAAACGATGAAGCTCTAACACGATGTTTTAACTTGAAAAAACTCGATTAATACAGCAACGCACTAGTGACCCGAGGTTTTATACGCGCGGTGAAAAGCTGCTTCCACTAGAACAAACCAATATTTCTCAATTAACTGATACATATTCTAAAAAAAGGATATAGTAATCTGTGCAAATCTATTAAGTTGCAATTTTCAGATATATTAAGCCATTTATTAATTGACAAGTCTTCGTTATGGTTTACAACTCGAACCAGTTCACCATTTGAATTAAGTCCCAATTAATTATTGTTGAAGGGCAAGGGTTTCTTAAATAGAGCCATCAGCAGGCAACACATTAAGGTATCGAAATGCATAATATTTGCATACTTATTGATCGATAACGCATTGTATAATATTAACAATTTTTTTGATTTATGAAGATGTTAACAGGGTTTTCAAAACGTATCGGATCTAAATAAAAAAAAAATAAAATAACTCAATCTTCCAACTCACATCACCTACGCATATGTCTTTTTAACCTAATTCATTACTCTTTAAACTTTCGAAATAATCTATAACGGTGAAATTCGAAAGCAGATCATTAAAAGGTTATTGAGGGATTACCGATAGCAATCCAAAACGAATAGACATTATGTAGATATTAACTCGATTTAGAATCTGCAAAAAATTTTTTTTGTTTTACGTGAACCAATCTATATGTTTGGCGAGAGGGGTAAAGCATGTCTTTGATAATGATATATAGCTATGATCATCTTTAATTTCCTGTATATGCAGAAATTGTTTACATTTACATACTTTCAAATATATTGCAGGTGTTTTAGTTTAATTTTTAAACTGACTATGTGGTGAATTATATATTCGATATTATACGAAAGATAGGATCACTGTCTCAGTCTGAATAAAGACTAAGAAAGCGACTCCAATCTCGCGGTTTTTGTGTAATGTTTCTTATTTGTATAAAACTTTCTTTAAAAAATGGGTTATATGAAAGTAGGTAACACATCTACATTATATAGGGCGTTTGAGAATACCTTAGCTGATTATAAGAAAACCACAAATAACGAGT
>MU193951.1:8145-21269 GCA_016904865.1 Pissodes strobi | reverse complement strand
ATTTTCTAAACGGCATATTGTTAGGCACCTGAATGCGCAATATCGCCTTAATTTGACCGGCACTGTATCTCTTACTATTTTCGAATTCCCCATACATAGACTCGAATTCGAGCCACCCTCTACTTACACTACATAGAGCAAAAAGGTGAGAAAACAAAACAAAAATAAAAAAGTTACTTTCTTGATTTTAAAAGTTCTTGATAGACATCTGCCAAATCGTTTTGTGATTGTTCAAGAACGTTTTCCATTTTTTTCTCCAAATCTTCTGTTTGCTTCTGAAGCTTCCTTTTTTCTATTTTCCTCAAGTCACTTTCCAACTATTTTGATTTATTTCCTTTTTGTGCTGTGTTATATCTTGAGTAGGCATTCCTCATAGAGAGTATCATTGATTTGGTAATGTCTACATCGTGAACTCTTAGCCTATAAGCGAGACTTTTTAAAATTTCAACCAAAGTCTCGCTATTGGCAGAAAATCTCCTTTCTACAGGTGCGTTTTCGTGAAAAATTGTTAGAAGTTTAACCTTTTTTAAACTACTATTTTCGATGACTCCCACCCAAAAATCGTCTACTGTTTCAGGCTGGAGTAATTTTTCATTTTATTTAAAATGCGCTGATCAGTAAGAATATATCTAAATGCTCTATCTGTAAAATTTCACATGATTGCACATCACATATTTCTTTGGGTCGCTGCCAGTTTTACTGGGGTTAAGGAAACTTATTCCCTCAGTTAATTTGTATGCTAATAGACATGTTCCCAACAGCAATTATATATATCAAACAGTGTCGGCAATCCTGCCGAAAAATGAATATCTCCTTAACCTTCACTCCAGCGCATTTTTTTATAGCTGCTCTAGTCGCATATCCTATAGGATGATTAACCAGTACACAAACGACCACACGAAGGTAAACTATGACCACTCTATATACATAGTTCTGGATGGGACGATGTACTAGCACTCACTGCCTTCTTTTTCATTTGGGATCTTACTCAATCTCTGCTCATATTATTTGTTTATGTTAGAGTATCAGTTGGGTAACATTTTAAGCAATACAGGGTGTTCATGTTTATGAAATATTTTAGCTAACATTAGGATTTTTTTTTATGGCAGCGGCACACACACTAAAGGGAGATCCTATGGCGCTCAACGAGCGGTGTGTGTGCCATGATGTTGATTGACACGGTTCTTGAATATTTGTAGGTTGTAATTAGTGGGAAACAGATGTCCTGGAAGTGAGTTGCACAGTGATGTAGTGCGCCAGACAAAGGAGTCCTGGTAAAGCGATGTTATTCTAGGTGTTTCTAGTTGTACGACGAACTGGTGCGCTCCTGCCGTCTATCGGGCTCTGTCTGACAGGAGTTGCCAGGGGCGGGATTACACGGGCCAAATCCTGGGAACATCTGCCGTGAAAGTATCTGTAAAACAGAGACATCTCGGCCACATGTCTGCGATGTTCCAGACTATCCAGATTCCGGGTCAACTCCGGATCGCCGACGAGACGCACAGCCCTCTTCTGAATGGAATCCAGCAGCTTTAGGGTATGCTTTGGTGCGGCACCCCAGATATGTGAGCAATATTCTAAGCACGGTCTTATTTGCGCTTTGTACAGCAAGAGCAACTGCTGCGGTGAATAGAGTATTTTTGTTGCGAAATAGCGCGGATATTTTACATTGGAGAACTTTATTTTACATTGGAGAACTTCTTCTGTAACAACGCCTATATAAGTTATTTAAAATAGATAATAGATCTTCATACATAAATGGAACTAGAGGCCAATTACAATTGCGTCATGCAGAGAGCGTAGTCGAAAGCTTTGAATTGAACATTATCTGCTCACTCAAAATGCCCGGCTTAAACTTGATATTCCCGTCGAATTCCCGTTTTTTTTTTCGGCTATGTGAGATTCCCGTCTTCTAGGAACCATGATAAATATTCAGTGGTAAATTGAATCTCAATAAATCCTCATTGATAAATCTATTTCAGATCCAATGTTTATCAGCATTGTCGATAAAGCTACCGTGTAGCGAAACAATGTCGAATAAATTCTAAAAATATAGTGAAATTAAACAATTTGTGTTTATCATTATTTTCACAAATTTTCACGAGAGTGGCAATTTTCATAAAAATAATTATTGAGATAGTGATAAAGGGGATTACACTTCATTAACTAATTTTTTACAAATAATAATTATCGAAATAGAGAAGCTAGCGGATCTCACTATTTTCACGAAAACGGCAATTTTCATAAAAATAATTATTGAAAGAGGTGGATTGCTTCGTTACGACTTCTATTATGTTCTGTGTTAATTTACTTTCTACCTAAACGTCTAGCTTCAAAGTTCCGGACCCTAGTAGATCAATATACCAACTGACGCACAGAGATGAACGGCGCCGAAAGTCCGACGAATATATTACACTCCTCGTTTCTGTGTCAACGGTTACCTTATCAGTCGGCGACTAACTCCAAAATAAAGACCCAACTACCCTCACACAACTTTCGGCGTAGGTGTTACAGAAAATAAATATTTTCACCTTAAAACGTCACAGATTCCTGCCCCTATCCCCAAAAAAAGCAGCAAAATGTATCTAGTTAAAATATATAAAAAATCTTTGTATAGTCACAAACACAAGTAACAGGTATTCTGAATAATCTAGACATCGGACATTTAAACTTGTTTAAATTCACGAAAACAAATTTTAGAACACCGGAATCATACACAGTTGTATTCAATCGTTGAGAGAATGTAATTTTTAAATATTATACGTTGTGATAATTTCAAATATTGTTAAGTTAATATAAATTCATATACTCGTCGAGCGCCATAGGGTCTCCATTTACTGTGTGTGCCACTGCCATGTGTTCCTATTAAGCTTGGAAGTCTGATTTAAACTTGCAATAATATGGTGTCTTGCTTCTTGTTTTGTCATTGAAAATACACTATTTACGCAAATCTTGTGAGCGCTTTGAAACCTAAAGAGGACCCTTAAATTTTACATCTTGACCCATATTCTTAGGTCTATCGAATTCTTATGGAATTCTTTGAAATTTAAAATTAAGGCGGTTCAAAAACAGACATTATGGACTAGGGTCAGTAAAAGGTCTCAACAACTAATTTAAATTTGCCGCAGAACTCCAAAATTCAGGCAAAATCTTGAAGGTTATAGTAGTAGTAGTACAACTCTCTGTTGGCCTTTTTCTTTCGAAAATTCAGCCAGAAACGACCTCTATCCGGCTTAGTAAGAGCTGGGGCGACCCATCCCAGATTAGTTACACCTGATGGATAGAGATACTATTTTTAGGGCACCCAGTATGTCGAGTATGTACCCCTGGGGCCCCGACTTATACATGCACGGCTTGTTTTAAGGTTCGAACACCACCGGCTGGACGTTCACAAACATAAAAATCTCTAGCATGCACGGGGCTCAAACCCCCGGCTGGACGTCCGTATCTTATTCGGGGAGAAAACTACCCGGTCCCTGAACGTTCACCATGAATTCACAAAACTAACATATATGTATATTAGGGTGACCCATCTCTCTAGGGGTGAAAAAAATTTTTGAAGATTTTTACCGGGCCACCCTGTGAAAATGTTCCTTTATATTAAAAAATAAAACCACCAAAAATTCAACTCAATCCGACAAGAGGAACACGTGCCGCAAGCTGGTCAAAATATCAGGTACAGGTAGGTACGTGGTATATACAATATTATACCAAAAATCCTCATTTTATTAGCTATAACAGGTAGATCAGTGTCAAATTGGTCATTTCTAAGAATAAAAATATACCTGAACCTTTACAAGTAATTGTTTTCTGGGAATTTTTGTGAAATTACAGCGGCTAAGCCAGTCACCCCCATTTCTTACTTATGGTAGTATGCAACAGACCTCCCTCCGTAGAGATTAATTATGTTTGTCTGTGTATTTTCTTTGTGAAATTAAAAAGCAAACGGGATAATGTCTGAGACTAGAAATTTACGGAAAGATAGTGCCGTGTACCTAATTGGGCATTATACACCCCAAATTGTTGGTAATAAATTACCTTCTAATAAACAAATTTTGCAAGTTTTATTCTTTAGTATTCGTGAAGTTAAACTAAGTTTACGTGAAAGTGCGGCGCTAACTATTAAAGAATCGTCTATTTTTTGAGACAAAGCTCTCATACCAATACGAAAAGAAAACCACTGTATTGAAAAACTGGAAAAACTTTACGCGGGGTGGACAAAAGTCAGCTAAGGGAAAAAGTGAAATTGCAAAACAAAGAGAACAAATATTTGTGGATGGATGGAGAATTTTTGGAAAGCCATCCAGCAACTTGGAATAAAAATGAAAGTTACATCAAGTGTTGTAAAATTATCAATAATCTTAAAGTAGTAAATGATACAGCTGAGAGAGGTATCAAGCTAATTAGTGAGTATAACAAAATATTAAATAAGGACGAAGAGCAAAAGCAATTTTTACTTCAAGTTGTTAAGGATTACAAAACACGTTTTCCAGATGTTAAAAAAGAGACAATGTTGCAGGTCTTAGAATAGTCAGATATTTTTTATAAATATATCACTCCAAATTTAAAAAAGTATACATGTAGTGTTTTTTACCCATTTCCCATTAAGCATAATTATTACTGTTTTAATAGAGAATATATTTTTTGCTCTAAATGTGCTTTCAGGTTAACAAAATATTGTTTTGTAACATATTTCGCTTTTACAAATGCAACATATTTGCAAAATTAAGTAATAATAAATTTTTCATTTTGATCAGAATTAACGTTGCATGCGGCACCACTTCCTGTTATCCGATCAAAATGAAATTTTAGTGGGGATGTTTTTCCATCAAATGGAACCTTTTTGCGGGGTGGCAGCTCAATTATTTAAAGGTTGCATTAGATGGGCCACCCTAATGTATATGCAGCTGGAACAAAATGGCCGCTACCCGACACGTGCACTCTCGACCGAAGACGAAACGGAAGTCATCTTGAAGGTTATGATCGCCACTGTTTAAGTAGAAGAAATCGTGTGGCTTAGCCCAATAAAATTGCTGTTGGCTAAATGCACGTATCCGAAAAAATAATAAAAAAAATTTTAACACAAGAGGTGAAATAGTCATGTGATTTTTTATTTAATTAATTTTTTCCAGTTGAATGTCTGTTTTGTATTATACATAGCAAATCTCATCCAGGAATATGTAAGGGCTCAAAACTTAAAAACACCTTTTGTTGAAGAAAGACCAGGGGAGGATTGGTAATATTTATTCCTCAAAAGACCTGATAATATATTTCCCTGAAAAAAAACAGAACACCTGCAGAAATGTAGAAAAGATGCAACACAATCTGACATAATATACCAATTATATAATGTTCTGTCTTACCTCATCTAACCTGGATTTGCATCCGAAGAGAGAGCCTGCTTTATTTATAATACGGATGAATCAGGATTCAAAACTGATCCAAACCATTAACGCGTAACTGGTAAAAATGGCAAGTCTTCTGGTGGGTCACGACGGAAATCCGCCACCGTATTAGCATGTCGATGGTTCCTTCCTGCTTTAACTATGTTTAAAGGTGCAGGAATTCAAGCCAGGTGGACCTCAGAAGAATTCTATCTGGGCATTTTATACAGTATAAAAATGGGTGGGATGAAGTTCTTTACTTGGTTAACACAAGGTTTCAAAACTCGTATGAAGCAAGTTCGTGAAGCAAAACAACTTCCAAACCAAGCGGCTGGCCTTTTAAAGGATGGTCATACAAGTCACATAAGCATTTGTATTATAGAAGAGGGAATAACTAATAATAATAATGCTAACTAAATCACAACGTCACCTTACTGATATGTTACAACCTTTAGTTCTCTTTATGCCTCTTTGGCCAGTCAAAACAATTTAGAAAAAAATCTTATAGTCTTTGGCAAAAAGCAGATGGGTAAATGGTCCGGAAGTCTATCAAAGTCCAACTTCGTGAAAAGGACAGGTTAGATGGTTTAAAACAATCGGACATTAAATGAGGGACCTAAAGAATTAACAGTCAAGTACAACACTATAAATATTTCTTTGCTTCCAGGAAATAATGTCATATCTGATGTCTAGTGAGCATTTAAGACCCATTTTGTCGAAGAAGTTAAAAAACTTTAAGAAGAACACATAATATGCGAGCACCTTCCACATGGAGCTGTACTGCTAAGTGCTCAAGTAACTATTTGAGATATGAATTAAGATGGCATAAATATTTACTCTAAGCTCGTCTGAATCATCCATTAAGAAAATATGATTTTTTTTTTAATGTATGATTCATGTCTCTCTCAAGTAGTTACAATGCACTTAGCAGTACAAGCTCCATATCTCCTGAAAAAAAGTAGAACTAATTATAGAAAACGTAAATGCACCTACACCAAAAAGAACTTATATCAAGGTTGAGGCAACTAAAATATAGCGAAGTGTTAAGTACAGAAGATAATTTAAATAGATTAAAAGAAGCTCAAAAAAATAGTTAAAACTACCCAAGAGAAACCAAAAAATATCAACATATCAAAGATTTCAGAAAAACCAAAGAAAAGTGTTAATGTTGGCAGAAATAAAAATGGCAAAAAGAGAAAGGTGCAAAATCTGAAGATATTTCAAGCGAAGAAGAATATTCATCTTTCAAAAATCAGTTCTTGCAGGAAAGAAAGCTTCAACAGTGATGAATGAAGAACCAGTAGATCTCACGAAGACACCCATATCAGAACTAAAAAATGGTGGTTTTGTTTTGGTAATATGTATGCGCTGTGGAAGGTGTTCTAAATAATGATCAAGGAAACGAAGTTGAAGTGATGGGACTAAACCCAATGGACGGCACAAAACAAAATTATGTCATTGACTCTAATTAAGTTAGCTTAGTTTTTGAAGAACAAATATTGGAAATTTATGCCTTAGTTATGTTCAAAGATGAGTTTCGACTTTTTATGTTTTTTTTTTATTCTATAGTTATTGTATTTCGATATTCATTCAACTTTTTGTTTTAAGGTGCTTTTTTATAACTTTTGTATAATTAATAAATCATAAAAAAACACAATTCCTTGTTATCCTTCATTAATTGCGAGGTAAATGTAAACAAGCCCAAAAATACGTTGCTTCTATAGTTGTGATCATCAAACTCACAGCTAATTTTTGTGTTTTTTTTTAAGCAACTATAATACTCGCTATAATATATTCTTGGCAGAATTTTTAACTATTCAATGGATTATGATGTCCAAATAATCTAACAAAAAATCCACATAATATTTTGCTATGATGATTAGATAGACAAAATTAAAAAAAAAACACTAAGTTGCAAAAACCATTTACAATTACCCCTGGTGACTCTACAATCATGCAAAGATTTATTAAAAAGTGCATATACCCAGGTATATTATGATCAGTCATAATACCATGATCTCGAACAAATTATTTATTTAATTATATTTAAATAATCAATTGTAATCTCAGTAGATAGGTAGACAAGGCACGTAGAACGCTATTACTCAGCTGTTTTCAAATGTTCAGATTTATTAGAATTTTATTAAAAATGTGTTTGTAAGTTATTCCTACATAGATGACTTCATACTTTAATGAACTGTGAAAACTAATTAAATTCTAAAACCGTTTTTCCATTCACTGAAATTAATTCGCATCATATTTATTATTTTAAAATAAATTTTCATAATGATGAATAACAATTTCCCAAATGAAATATTAACTAATAAATTTTCTCAAATGTAAAATCAACATTGGATTAATTTCAAAATCTATTTTCACGAGCATGAATGAGATTTCGTTCTTGTAAACTTGTTTTCGTAATATTAAAATTTTATTTCAAAAGTGTGAAATAAAGTTACAAACGGCTTCATTATCTTAACCCTAATCAGTGAATCGAAATTTAATTTAGGGACATTAGTTTTGCCGACATCTATAACCATTTGTACAGGGTTTTCACGTGTATTTAGACCTATAACTAGATATTAATTTAAGAGATATCAAAAAAAAATTAAATGCAAAAGTTTTTCATGAATCGTGAGCAAAACAATAACGAAATATGGATAACTTCATATGTTGGCCTACGCGCACAATCCTGCATACAACAAGGAGGTGGACATTGTAAAAATATTGTTACGTTTTTTCCGTGGATTCTTAACAGAATTACAACTTTGCCATTTTCAACTAATACTCTCTTTATTCACTACCAATGTATACAATTTAACACTCCAACCTACTCTTATAACTTTACAACTAATATCTATTCAACACTCAATGATTAACTGAACTGCACTAACTAACATTCGCCTTAGGTCTGCTTATATATAATCTCAAATCTATCACGAATATTCGGGAAGTATTCCGAGGCCACTCTATATGATCTCGACGAGGCCATCGAGATAATTCCAGCGATCCTGAAACTTCGCGACCGGCCGGGCGATGAGTCATACAGATAGAGAAGCGAGAGGCACGGCGGCTAGTTCTATAGGGTAGCACAAAAACGTTCGGTCGGTTCTTAGTCGTGACATTGCCTCCCTCTTAAACCTGATCGTCCCGATCAGATACTTCATGTCCGTGATATGCTTTCAGCCTGTCGAGGTGGACTACTTTCAGTTTGCTTCTGGGGCTACGCTCAATTCCATACACTACGTCATTAATTCTTTTGATGACTGTATAGGGCCCTTCCCATACTGGCGTAAGCTTGGGAGATCTTCCTTTCTTCCTTTGCGGATTATATAACCAGACGTTCATATGAAATCCCATAGAATTAGCTTTGAGATCATATCGTGTCTTCATTCGGTCGCTGGCTTTCTCCGTGTTTTCTCTGACTAATTCATGGACGTATAGTAACTTTTCCTTAAGCGAGTCTGCGTAGTCTTGAATTTCCATATCCTGGTTGTCTGGCGTTCCGAATAATAGGTCACAGGGTAAACGGAGTTCTCTTCCAAATAAAACCATGGCTGGTGTTAGACCTGTCGTGTCATGGACTGCTGATCTATAGGCCATTAAAAATAGTGGTATGTGTAGGTCCCAATCCTTCTGATGTTCATCTACGACCTTTAACAAATGTTCTTCAATGGTCTTGTTAAACCTCTCAACCATGGTCTGATTGTGGATGTAAGGCGGTAGTCCGTGTTTTATGGATGTTGAGTAAATCACAGACTTTCTGGAAAACCTTGGATTCGAAGTTGCATCCTTGATCTGAGTGCAACTCTAACGGAACACCAAATCTGCTGAATAAGTTATTCACAAGGACCTCTGCTATGGTAACAGCCTCTTGATTGGGGATCGCAAATACTTCAGGCCATTTACTGAAGTAGTCAATTGCCACTAAAATGTACTTGTTAACATTATTTGTTTCTGGAAAAGGGCCAGCTACGTCAATGGCGATACGTTCAAACGGTAGGCCCACATTATACTGTTTCATTTTGCCCCTAGATCTTGTTTTGGGTCCTTGGCTTGCGGCACAGGTTGAGCACTGCCGACACCACGATTTCACATCCTGGCAGTAGTTGACCCAGTAAAATCTGTCGCGAATCTTGTCAATCGTTTTGTTCACTCCGAGATGAGCACCAGACTTTCCATTATGAACTTCTTCCAGAACTTCCGATATCTTCCTCCTTGGTACCACTAACTGTGTCTTCACTACTTTTCCATCGGCGCTTTCCCAGGCTCGTTTAAGAAGTCCATTTTCCATTACCAGGGAGTCCCACTGAGCCCACAGAGTTTTAAAAGCAAGTCCTTTAGTTGATATCTCGCTCCAGCTTGGTCTTGGTTGATGTTCTTCTTTAGCTCTTAGCAATAGTGCTATTTCACTATCTTCAAGCTGATCCTTTTTAAGTTGCTCTGTGGTCCACTGCTGATCAACCTCAAATTTCGTTTGCCTAATCGGAGTAACTCCTTCTCGTTGATCTATTCCTTGGCAATGCTTACAATTATCCGCGCATGGTCTTCTGGATAAACCATGCATCTGCATTATTATGCAATCTCCCTGCTCTGTGCTTAACCTTAAAGTTAAATTGTTGTAACTTTTCAAGCCACCTGGCTACCTGTCCTTCAGGCTGTTTCATATCCAAAAGCCATTTAAGTGCTGCATGATCAGTCCTTATCAGAAATTCCTGCCCATATAGATATTGATGGAAATGCTCAACAGACCGTACTATTGCCAAAAGCTCTTTTCGGGTTACACAGTAGTTACGTTCATGTTTCGAAAGTGTTCGACTGTAGTATTCGATAACTCGTTCTTCTCCTGCTTGTACTTGCGATAAAACTGCTCCGATGCCGGTGTTGCTTGCACCTGTGTCCAATACAAATTTACCCTTTTGTTCTGGATATCCCAATATTGGACTAGAACATAGAGCCGCTTTTAATTTCCTGAACGAAGAATCACAGTTACGATCCCAGTTATAATTTGCTCGTTATTCAGTGAGCTTATGTAGAGGTGCAGCTATATTTGCAAATCCTTCAACAAATCTTCTATAATAAGTACATAGTCCAAGGAAGCTCCGCAGTTCATGTTCGTCGCGAGGACGAGGCCAGTCCTTGATTGCTGTAATCTTCCGTTGGTCGGTTTGGATTCCCTCTGATGACACGACATGCCCGAGAAATTCAACTTTTTGTTGGAAAAGAAAACATTTCTTTGGATTCAGTAAGAGCTGAGCATTCTTGATTCTAGTAAAAACTTCATGCAAGTTTTGTAGGTGCTCTTCAAAAGTTTTTCCCATTACCATTATATCATCAAGATAGACCAGGCACGTCTTCCAAGTGAGTCCTCGTAGAACAACCTCCATAAGACGCTCAAAAGTAGCAGGGGCATTGCATAGTCCGAAGGGCATAACTCTAAACTGATATAAACCACTTCCGGTAGAAAATGCCGTCTTTTCCTTATCTTGTTCGTCAATGCCTACTTGCCAGTAGCCGCTCTTTAAGTCGAGTGTTGAAAACCAATGAGATCCTGCTAGTGTCGTCAACGTGTCATCAATCCTGGGAAGTGGATAGCTGTCTTTCTTTGTGACGTCATTGAGCTTTCTATAGTCCACGCAAAATCTGGTAGTTCCATCCTTCTTGGTGACTAAGACAACAGGAGACGACCATGATGACGGCTTGATGATTCCTCAATAATTCCATAGTCAAGCATTTATTGACTAATGTGGTAACCTCTTGCTGCTTCGTCACTGGTAGCCTACGAGGATGCTGCCGTATGGGGTGAGCACTTCCAGTGTCGATTTTATGTTTTATGATGTTCGTTCTTCCAGTAGTGCCATTTTTTCTTTCAAAGCCTGTGCACTGCTCTTTGATAAATTGTGTAGCTTTCTTCAGTTCTTCGGAGAACAGATGATGCCACGACTTCTGGAAATGTTCTAGGACTTCCTTAGGTGACGTTGAGGGTGTTACTTCTGACTTTCGCAACTGGTTACCCACTGCACCGGCTCGCAAGTGGCTATTACATCTCCTTTATTGATTTTCATGGAATTGGATGAAATATTTGCTATCCTTAGCGGTATTTCGCCGTCAGTTTTGACTAGTGCTTTGCCTACGAGGTGTTTGCAAGGCAAATCGTGGTGTTGGATAAGTCCGATGCAGCCTCCAAGATCCTTCTCCAATTTCCCAAAAATTATCTGCTCGGTATTTCCGCTTATTCTGACAGTACATGCCGCCACTACTTTAGTCGGTGTGCCATCGTCTGTTCTGTTAAGGATTAACTCTTCGGTGCCAAACTTCAGAAGATTAAGCTTGTTGTCAAAAGAGAATCCATGTTGACCGATGAGATCCATCCCCAAATTCGTCTTCGATGTCGGCGACTAACACTGTGTGGTGTAATTTAATTCGTCCCAGTTGAAGTTCGATATCCATTTCCCCAAGTACTTCAGCTGTCTCACCGGTAACTGTACGTAAAACTACATTCTTTGATATGGGTAGAACTTCTACTCTATTTACCCTGTTGGACCTTATCAAAGATACCGCCGCACCAGTGTCAACAGTAATTGTTATGGCTCTTCCGTTGATCTTTCCTTTAACAGCTAGACTGTCGGCGGCTTTTCCTAGGCTTTTTATGGAGACGGTCCTGGGGGCTTTATCTTCCTTAGCCAACACCCGCCCCGCAATGTTGACTAATTGAAGTTTTGCTGATTTGACTTGGAGGCCCTAGGGTCTCTGGATGGATATCTAGACCGTAGTTGTACTCGGCAGTCTCTTTTGAAATGCCCAGTCCTGCCACATCTATAGCACTGACTTGATGTATTTCGGTTACGTGGCCTATCTTCAATTGGCTCCCGGAATCTCCCTGTGGCCTGAAGAACTTCCGTTAATTTCTTCAAAATTTCGCCCATCTCAGTTAATTCACAGCTGTTTGTCGGCTTTTCTTCCTGGATGGATACGGCCCTGATTTTTGGCATGGAGATGTTACAGGCTGCCTCGATTTCTAGGGCTCGACCCAAAGCTTCGCTGCTGTTATCAAATTTGGCTAGGCGTAGCATTTTCTGAGTTTCTGGATCTCTAATACCATCCACGAAATATTGGGCAGCAAGTTCCTCTTGAAATTCCTCTGTCGCTCCCGGGTAGGCCAATTGAATGAGACGTCTAATATCTACCTCAAACTCTTGCAGGTTTTCACCAGGCTTCTGATGTCGGGACTTAACTTGTGCCTGATACAGCTGTCTATGTTGGTCGCCAAATCGTCTCTCCAGGACAGCTACGAGTATGTCATATTTCCCTTGTTGGCTGATGGGAATGGTCTGTAGTAGTTCTAGGGCAGACCCACGAAGCGCTACCACTAGTGATGTAGCCATTTCTTTATTATTCCAACCGTTGGCAACAGCAGCGGCTTCAAATTGTCTTTTGTACATTTTCCAAGATGTTTGACCGTCATACGTTGGAGGTTTTATATTTTGTCCTGTGGCGAATACCCTGCTCTCGGTGGGTCCTTGATTTTTTTAGTCTGGTAACTTCTGCCTGAAGATTCTTCATTTCCTTTTGTATATTGTCTACTTCTTTTTCAAATTTCTCATTTTGCCCGTCCAAAATTTTCTGAAGCCGGTCCTGTTCTATTTGCCTTTTATCTTCTTGGTCTTGAAAAATTTTCTGGAGCCGGTCCTGTTCTGCTTGCCTTCTACGTTCATCCTGTTCCCGTTCCGCTTGTCTTTT
>MU193950.1:0-15179 GCA_016904865.1 Pissodes strobi | reverse complement strand
TAGCATCATCAGGAGATGATTAAGGTAGTCTTAATCACCTCCTGATGATGCTAACATGGTTAGCGAAACGCGCGTCGAGTGCAAAAATTCTGTTTCGATATTGTGGATAAATCTCTGTTTTAGTGCATGTTGCCGAAGGTTCCAAACCCCAACATAGTTATAATAATAATAATAATAATAATAATAATAATAATAATAATAATAATAATAGTAATAATAATAATAAGCTCTTTATTTCCAACAGGCAAACGCCCAATTACAGGAAATTCACATATACAAATTAAGAGCAAGTAATTCACAAAAATATTGTTATACAAAGAAAAATAATAAAATATAAAATAAATAATAGTTATAATTAAAATAAACTAAGGCTAAATATATGGAATGTAGAGGAACCTTGAGAGGAACGAAACCGACCAAGAACTTTACGAATAACGCAAAGTAAGTTAGGGAAACTAAAAAAAAACAAAATAAGCCAAAATAAGAAGTGACAAGGAATGAAGAAATGAAAACAAGGGAAATACAGATGAAAAATGAAGATGAAGAATGCGGAGATACAGTTAAGATGGGAAATCCGAGGAGAAACCAGACGCCTCACGCAGATGTTTCAGGACGTTAGACAAGCTGCTGGTATATGTAAAATTTGTGCAGGATAATCTCGAATATTTTGGAGAAGTTACATGGAGATAAGACGATAACTCAATAACATGGGACAGACTATTGCAACCTTCCAGGTTTCGGGAAAAATGCCCAGTTCCAGGATCAGATTGAATATATGACACAGGGGCTCGCACAAAACGACGGAACAGTCTCTAACAATGAAGTGGGATGCCTTCTGGGCCAGGGGTGTTGTTTTAAAGTTATTTGCTTGCTTCAACTATATCATCAGTAGTTATTGGCGGAACGTAGATGCTATCGGAATACTGACTGCATTAACGGATTAATATTTGCAGGCTGGTGGGAATCTTTGTACACAATTTGAAAATAGTTGGAAAAAGCCGAAACGACACATTGGGGTCCGTGGTAAGAGTGATTAGTGTCTTTCACAGTGGCTGGAATGCGGAATTGTGCTACCTTGCTTTGAATAAAAGACCAGAAGTTTGATGTATCAGAAGTTATGCTTGTTTCGGCATGCCGGAGCCGGATATATTCCCTGTATCTTGTCGGAGCTCGATTTAATTAAGCTGCGCAAAGATTTGTATCTGGCGAGGTAAAATGGAGATTTAATGAGTTTTAAAGTCACGATAGGCCTTTTCTTTTTTGCATACATTGTCAATGAGTTCCTTGGTAAACCATGGAGGAAAGGGCCTACGCCACGGAAGTACACAGGTAGCGAATATGATATTTAGAATCTCATAAAGACTCTGGCATGAGTTACCGACAAATTTCTACCTGGATATCATTAGTAGAAGGAGGTATGTAAACAATAAATATATACAATATAAAATAATTAATAGTTAGCTTTCAACCTAAAATGTCAATGAGTCGCGCTCCTTCGCAAACATTCGAAGGATCCAGCTGTTCGGAAGTAAATTTGTCGGAGAACGGTAGACCACATATTATTATGATTCGGGGAAGAGTTCAAAGTTCAAAATATCGGGTTGGAGCCCTGATTTTGTAACAGCAACGATATCGTAGGTACAAGCAGCAACGGCACTATAAAAATCGTTTGCTTTGCCGCGTACATTCTGGTAACAGCATGTGACGTCATTGGGAGAAGCACAGAAGGAACTACTACCAAAAGTCAATATTTAATAAAAGTAGGCAGCAGTTAGTGTGGTGCATGCAAAAATAAAAGAATTAGGGATTAATAGTTTACGTATCTCTCGTGGTATTTGTTTAGGAAATCTAATAATAACTAACGTGTACGTATTTGTTTATATTAATGTTTGCATGTTTTGTTTAGAATATTAGTATAATTTTTAACTAAGAAATACCGTAACAAAAATAACAGGACAATAAACAATATAAATTTTATCCACTTTCGATTATTAAGCTGAATTTCTAAACATTTCTTTATGGTAGTGATACACACCACTAAAGAGAGATCCTATGGCGCTCGACGAGCGGTGTGTGTGCGAAGGTGTTGATTGACACGATTCTTGAATCGTTGTAGGTTGTAATTAGGGGGAAACAGATGTCCTGGGAGTGAGTTCCACAGTGATGCAGTGCGCCAGACAAAGGAGTTCTTGTAAAGCGATGTTCTAGGTATTTCCAGTTGTACGACGTACTGGTGTGCTCTTGCCGTCTGTCGTGACTGTCTGACAAGCGTTGCCAGGGGCGGGATGGGGCGGGCCAAATCCTGTGAACATCTGCCGTGAAAGTATCTGTAAAACAGGGACATGGCCACATGTCTGCGGTGTTCTAGACTATCTAGATTCCGGGTCAACTCCGAGTCGCCGACAAGACGCACAGCTCTCTTCTGAATGGAATCCAGCAGCTTTAGGGTGTGCTTTGGTGCGGCACCCCAGATGTGTGAGCAATATTCCCAACACGGTCTTATTTACGCTTTGTAGAGCAAGAGCAACTGCTGCACAGTTTTTTATTGCTAAATAGCGCACCAAGCGTCTGGGAGGCTGATTTTGCGATGTTAGCAACGTGGACATGCCAGGACATATTGCTGTTGACCGAGACACCCAGCAGTCCGATTAACGAGGATGAAGGAATGGTCGATCCTGCCATAATGATGTCAGAGCCCGCCGTATTGGCCCTCTTGGATAACGTGGCTGCTTGGGTCTTTGCTGCATTGAACTGGATCAAATTTCTGTCGCCCCAAATTTGAACTTTCTCCAGATCTTGATTAATTGCTGTAATCTGCTCCTGTCTGTGGTGCTAAGTCTCAGTCGCTGGTAAAGGTTTTTCTGATCTAAATTGGAAGATAAGGGTACTGTCATCTGCAAAACAGTAAACAGGTTTTTCATTTCGTTCAGCAGGTCGTTAATATAGATGAGGAACAGAGTTGGTGAAAGAATTGCGCCCTAAAGAACGCCCGCGTAATTAAATTGTTTAGGTATTATTAGGAAATATTTGGTATTATTTGGTATTATTAGGTACTATTTGGTATTATTTGGTATTTTTTGGTATTATTTGGTATTATTTGGTATTATTTGGTAATTTTTACGATATTTGGTATTTTTTTATATAATATTGGTATTTTCTGGTATTTTTGGTATTTTGTTTTGGTATTTTTGGTATTATTTGTCAAATATGGTATTTTAGTGTACAAATCCTAGTCAGCGGTTAACCCCTCGCTGTGTCATTTAGTACAATATTAAGTTTGTCAACTATTTTATTCTTTTGCAATAGGTATAACCAATCTAGAGAGACTCTAAGGTCGTTGTTTATCTCATCATTTATTTGTTTAAAATCGGTACCTGTGTAAACTAGTGCTGTGTCATCTGCATAATGAAATACTTAGCTTTTAAGTCGATGTTTTTAAGACTGGGAATATACAAGAGAGAATATAAAAGAGAGCGCAGAACCGATCCGTGGAGTACACTATACATATCATTTTGTTTTTTCACTTATATAATCACTAATTTTTACATAGGTACTGTTTTCTGCGAGGTTTTCTACCTACAATACCTACATGTTTTAATTAGACTGATGATGCTTTTGCCCCTAAAGCCCATTTTTTTCTAATTTTTTCAACAGAATCTCTGGAGAAACCACATCAAAAGTCCTTTGCAAATCCACAAATATAGCCACCACTATCTTGTCTGAATCTAAAGCTTTTGACTCGGCTTTTGATATATAGTCTATAAAATCAGTGCTAGCACGGAGTGTAGAACTATGTTTAATGAACCCATATTAGTTTACATCCATTATGGTATATTTATTTAGAAAATAAATCATTCTACGCTTTATGATTTTTTCAAGAATTTTTGAGACTTTACTTAGTCGAAACAAGTATTAAAGATATTTCGGAAATAATACCCATTTAATTTTAGATTATCGGCTTCTACCTCGCGATTATATATCCTTTTTATTTTTCTAATATTTACCTCAGAGAGAAGATATCGCCTGATATTTGTTGCATTTCTTGTGCAATGAGCTTCTGCACATTTAAATTTTGTAATAAAATTTATCACGGATTCTTCCCTACTTCTAAATTTATGGCTGATTCGGTCTACTCCTCTATTTTCAGATGGTGATTGACCTGTCATAGCATAGTCTTTCGTAACACTTTGAGATCTGTTTTTTGAAGTGAAATCTTCTTTAGCGCCGTTATCCAGCTGAGAACTGAGAACGGGATCGATTTCAGACTCGATGAAACTGAGACGAGAAAGCGAAAACAAAAAAATAGTGTAAAACGAAATAGATCTATAGGATGTAGCCCGGGGAAGAATAAGGCTGAACACAGCTATGCAGTTGCATGGTTGTCAAGAGTAAAAAGTAAAAAGTAGCTATCGTCTGATCACTCAAGTTAAGCAACGACGGGCGTGGTCAGTACTTAGATGGGTGACTGCTTCGATTAGTTTCATGAAAGTATCACTTCTACCTAATGTGAACTGTTTTTTATTTTTATAGAGTTTTTAATATCGCTCTGTTGAAGTTATCACTTCTGTCGTTGCGCATGCCTTTTCTTTAATATACAGCACTTATGTTCAAAAATGTAGCTTGACAAAATGAAAGTAAAGTACCATTTCTTACCCTAACGAAACATTTAGTAGCGGCTGTTTTGGGAACATAGGTTGAGTTCTTTGGGCGCCTTCTTTTACAAGGTATAACTTTGCAATATTCAGTAAGAAACCAAGTAAGAAACGCATCCTGAATCTGCTTATTTCGGTAACCATAAAAATAATGGTGAAATTCAGCAATATCTTCCATTTTCAAATTAGAGCATTGATAAGTATTTGTACCGCTCAAGGTACCGCTGCTCCTTCGCAATATTTCTTTACCATTTTGGATTTTATTGGATTCGCTTGCGAGCTATTGTGGGGGTAACAGAAGGTCTCTATTATTTACGGTAACTATGGTTTAGTAACTAAGACACAATAGCAAAAAACACCAAATTATTTCTTTAAATCTAGAGTGGTAAACAAAATACGATTTAGTGCTTCTGATCATTCCTCACACTCAAGAATAACAAAATAATGTCTATTTACGAGTAGTCAAGGTTAAGACAGGTTGCAATGCATGTGATTGGTCGACTTAGTGATTGCCGGTCTTGCTAAACTCTGAGCGACGGAGATTGCTAGTTTTGCAACTGAACCTTATTTTTAATATTAAATATAGAGGGATATAAGGGATTCGCTGGTGAGCGAGCTGGTGAGCCTGTAGCTCGTATGAAAATAAAGATACATAATCCAAAATTAACTCAATTTCGCCAAAAATTGGAGATTGCTGGTTTTGCTTCTATATCCCTCTAGTATTGTTTGGCGGTATGCATATGCAAAAATTTCGATATCAGTCTATTAAAGGTCTGGATTTAATATTTAAAGTTCTGGATTTAATATTTCGACATAAATCTTCCCTTGAAATGATTTCTTCTAGTATCTACGTATATTTTTCGTATATTTTTAGAATGTAGGGGTTTATTCTCAGAGGGACTTCATATTCTTGTTATTTTGAACACTATCAACTCCTAAAATAACATTTTTCAACGTAAATCGCATTTTTATTTCTTGACAAACCATTATCAAGAAATGCTGCTTCTTTTCGAAAGTAGTTATTTTTGTTACAAGTACCTAAAATGAAGTTTTTCAGGACGATTCATTGTTGTGTGGAATAGCAGATGGGTCCTGAAAAACTTCATTTAGGTACGTGTGGGAAACACTATTTTTTGTCATACCCTCTCAAAATTTTGTTATACGCCTTTTACAATCCTTCAGAACGCTTAAATTTGCAAATTTTCCATAATTTTTGAAATCAAAATGTTTGAAAAAGTTAGCTAAGAAATTGATATCGTAGCAACAAGTTTGTTTATTTGATAATTTTGTCATGTCACTCGAAATTTGTCAAAAAGTCACAATTGTCAAAATGTTTCAAAATCCAGAGTATATTGCTAATAAGGCAAAAGAAATCCTGTTGGATTTACTTCCTGTGAAGTCTCGTGCCATTTACCATAAAGAATATGATGCTTTTAATGAATGGAAATACGAAATTGGCATACTCGTTGTAAATGAAGATCTATTACTAAATTATTTCCACGAAAAAGTAAGTATATTTAAATAGCCCGTAAAGGTTGTCATGACGACTTTTAGGGACTAGGCCGAGAATAGTATATTTCATTACCAGTCCGGAAACTAGGCTTTTCCGGTGCGCGCACTACAGTTTCTTCCGGAAGTCGTGCAAACACAGGAAAAGCTGTTTCTGGACGTGTAAAGAACGATATTTTTCATAATACCTCTCTAAAATCAAGACATAAACATAAAATTATTATAATTTAACGTATCAAATGAAAACAAACGTCAAACTTGCAAGACAAGCAAGACAGGTATTTATCTAATATTCATCAAGCGTTGCTATGGAAATGTGTTTGTATGCTTTGTTGTAATTGAATAGGCAGCTAATTTTATAGTATTTGTGACAAGTAATGTCAGAATAAATGAAATAATTTTACTTAAAATTAGACTATTGACGCTAAAATGTACTAGATTAATCTTGTAGACTGCATCGCTGTATAATAACCCAATGTATTATACTTTATGCATATTCTGTGACTAAATAACTGCAAATTTAGCACTTAAAATCAGGAATCGGGAAAACTTTCTCCGCTCCCTAATTAGAGAGCGGGAAAATTTTTCCCGTGCCTGGGCCGAAAAGACTTACTTTCTTTGCTCTACAGAGACGTCGAAAATGATAATTTTCAGAGAGGTATTATGAAAAGAAGCATTTTACGGACTTAAATATGTCCGTAAAATGGCTCTTTTTGGGAGCGTATGACAAAAATGCGTTTTATTTCTCTTATCAAGGGGTTTACTATTATTTTATAACTTATTAACAGTACTTTGATGATCATCTCCTCGTATTATTTGTTCATCATTATGAATAGTGTCAGCCCCTAGATACCCTGGTTAGACATTTTTAATGATGTTAATACCTCCTGGTCTTACTTATTTATTCATCGCCATTTTCCGAGGTATTTACTCTAATGTAATCTAAAAAGCGCTAATAATAATTTGGCCAATTTCTATTGACAAGCCTTGAATCATTTACTATGATTTAAGTCAATATAGTTTTAATCTCGGTTTTAAATAATTTCTATTGACTTAAAGCCGCAAAAAGATTTATCACTTATATATTTTAAAAACGTTAAGTACAAAAATTAGATCGTTTATTATGACATTGAACGGATTTACATTCGTCTTTAGTTAAATAAAGGTAAGAATCATTTACATGCTTCATGTAATTTGGAAAGTCTGCGTCATTTATTAGAATATCCAATTTTCTTTTTTTTGCGGAACCCAATAATATAGATTTCGTTATAATTGTATTGCAATATGTGGCAGTAGATGGCAATTCGCACTCACCGTTTCGATTGGTAAAATTACGGCATTACGAATGTATATTAATCTTCTTTCTTACACCAAAGAACGCAAAATGTCAGAATATGTAGCAAATATAAGTCAACAAAATCTACAGTTCTGTAGCATCTAATCAGACTAATCCTGTAGTATTCCTAACATAATCGGGGAACTATAGGAAAGTCCTTAGCAGGTCTCGCCTACCGCGATCAGACGTGGAGTGCAACTTGCTAAACTTGCTTCGAGACTCTTGCTTGCAAAACATAAGACTTATCGGATATGAAACCTGCAACTTACACGCATGTATTCTTGGCCCCTATCTTAACGCATCTCTCCTGTAGGCATTATAGCTGAATTCTCTTTGCTAACACTGATATTAGCTAAAACAGAGTTTTATCCACCAATACCGAAGCAGAATTTTTGCACTCGACTCGCGTTTCGCTAAGCCAGGTTAGCATCATTAGCAGATGATTTTTTAACCATCTCCTGAAGATGCTAACATGGTTAGCGAAAAGCGCGTCGAGTGCAAAAGTTATGTATTGGTATTGTGGATAAAACGCTGTTTTAGTGCATCTTGCCGAAGGTTCCAAACCCCAACATAACTGATATTGGCAATTTCAGCTCGGCAGGTAGGTAAAGCATTAAGTTTACACCTGTTACGTTTAAAATTTGTTTGTTTTGAGAAACTGCCGTACGAGAAGCGGTAGTTTTTCCTCTATAATAGCCTAAAATATTCATCTTTAAAATAAGTATACTAATTAAAATCAGCCATCGGTAATTCTGAACGAAGCAAGCTTGGAGGGATCCATCCCATGTAATTTGAATAGCAAACTACAGTGTCACTAATCTCGTGGGTTAAAATAGCATGACACCATGCCTCGAAAGAATTTGTACCGGGGCCGGACAGTGATCAATTAAGAACAAGAGGCCAATTCTATGCAATATCTTGTTAAACAACGTATAGATTAGACTAAGCAAAATTGTAAATATAAAAATACTAAGTATTAAGCAAAAACTGATGCAAGACTAAGTAAGATTGATGTAAATTAGCTGCGTTTTGTGCATCATAGAAGTATTTGAAATAAAAATGGTTACCAAGAGTATGGATGCAATTAGTAGTCTTGGGATCCGTATGGATGGTTTGGAGCAGTGAGGCAAGCGTAACTGTGTTCAAATTTGCGGGCTAGACACACTAGTGGCGATAATTTGACTAACTGTGTTGAATCTTTTATAGAGAATAGTCTAAAAATTCGATGCTCCTTACACGATTTTGATTCTACGTTTCATCTTAAATAATCAGGACAGTGCGGAATTGGGGTAAGAAAGTTGCACAAAGATACGCGTGTTTACATTTATGAAGAACTCTATCACGTGAAGTATAAATTATTGGAGGCTGCTTAACGAAGATGCGGCAAACATCGTGGTCCTCTGGGGTCAATATTTACTGTTTTGACCTTACTAATAATAGGAAAAGGTTACTATCATAGGTGAACGATATTTAAGCTCTTTCCGCTTGTTTAATAGGTTATCCAAACTGAATTGCTATAGCAGTGATGGTAGTTTGATTACTCCCGCCGCTAATAATGCATCCGAAAAATGCATGCTATGACGTGGACATTCCAAAAATGGTGACACGGAAAGTAATAATTGTTGGTGTAAAGGAGAAGTATGTTACCTCAGAAGAGGATTTTTACAGGGAGTTAAGAAGCATAAATGTCTTTCTGAGATTTCTGAACGAAACATCAAAGTTATAAAAAGTATGTGCCAAAATAAAAACAATTGCACAATGTCATAATGTAGGTAAAAACTGATATTTTGAATTGCTTTCAGAAGTATAAAATGTTTTGTTTTGACTGGGACAGTTTCCCGATTTACCCGTATTTGGTCATTTTGAGGTGTTACAAATGCTAGAGATATAAACATAGAGCAGTAAATTGTAGACAAGAAGCTGAAACTTGTCCGCGGTAATAAGAATTATAAAAGTGAGGAATGCAGTTCGGAGACAGGAGACAGTGGAGTGTACAGATTGCAAGTACGTTAATGGTATCCTAAATATTAATGATATACAATTTAATCATATTGTATTTGATAAAGAGTGTATCTCCTGTCAGAGGGTTGTAGAGAAGTTAAAATTAAGAACAAAGTATACGTCTGTTTATTTAAGAGACAGCTTGAGGTATGTTGTGTGTCTGACACGCATGTTACATCACATAGAGAGAACACTGAAATTCAAATGTAAGGTTATAATCCACTAATTTGTCATTCCGGCAGTAGACACACAGACGGAATAATTATATGTGTTAGGAATACTTCAAATGCCACAGTAATTAGAAGCAATGCATTTGAGAATAATTGTTGGATGTTGATAGATAAAGTTCAAATTCGGAAGCAGTGCGTTGTGATTGGTGTCTTCTATAGGTCACCAAGTACACCGACTGATACCTTTTTGACATATATCTGGAAGAAATACCCAATGATTCATTTTTCTAACAACCGAAAACAATCCTTATGGGAGGCGTAAACATAGACTGGTTAAAAATGACAGCGCTGCAAAAAAAAAACAAAGGAATAATAAGAGGATGCGCTTATCAACAAGTTGTTACAAAGGAAACACTAATAGGCCATATAATTATAAATGACTTCAATATGGAAGAATGACCCGGAGATTTTTCTATCTTAAAAGATCATAAAATGAGTGGCGTTAAAGTATCATTCCCTCGATCATTCTCTATCAGAGATTTATAGTAGAAATCTCACTGAGCAGATTGTTTCTAACATGGTTGGAGAACTGTTTGGAAAGGGATCTGTTGATGTTAATGTTATATACGTGGATTTTATCAGAAACATAGAGTAGGTTGGATAAGATTGCTCCTCTGAAAGTTAGAACTATTCGTAAATGTCCTTGGATAACAGCAGATATTAGAGAATCAGAGGATAATAGGGATAAAGCTTACAAAAAAATTTTGTTTGATTAATGGAGAGATTACCATGCTAGTGATTCGTAACCAGAGGAAAATATATTATGATGAAAATATAGAGAAATGTAAGAGATATACTAAAAAAATGTGGAATACTTAAATGAACTAATTGAGACGAAAAATCAAAACGTCGACTTAAAAACGAAATCAACTTTGGTCACGATACAGGCAATATTGCAAATAATTTTAATAATTTTGACAATTGCGAAATTTAGTGAATGACCTAAAAACATAAACACAAGTGATGACATTCCAAATATTTAACTAGTAAAACATTTTGTGTGTGTTGAGATTATAGATCGCAGCATACTATTGAAGAAACTGGCAGCATAAATAGGTATGGAATAGGTGAGTGTGTCCTCATATGGATTCGCGACTATTTAAGTGAGGTACCAAAGAACAAAAATAGATATTAAAGTATGATCTGAAAAATGTATAAGTAAAGCCTGCAGGATAGCGTGCTATTTATAGTTTATATTCATTATTATAAGGTCATGCGAAATTTATTGGGTTGTAATAGGTATACACCAGTAGATCATATGCTGGTGACATTGAACTGGTTAAACATCGGGCAGTGGGTCAAAGAGCGAATCTAATCCTAATATATAAAATTAAAAATAAATTATTACCAATATATTTAAACCTGAAAATTATGTTAAATCAACTGCACTCCAAATAAAGGGATTCGCTGTTTTAATACTCTTGGGGTCGATTGTCGGACGTCTGTTTTTTTTCTAATACATACTTCTGATATTTGAAAATCTTTAGAGCATGCAAGGTTAAAGCCTACACTGATAATACTCTAGTTTATTCCAATTTTGACCAACAGGACTATTTAAATGCGCCAAATGAAGATCTTAACATGTTAAAACTGCTTTTCTTACACCATAACTGAACTTTAAACCCTTCGAAATAATTTATGATTCTTTTAGGTACTAAGAGGAGTGTAATTTTTTTTAAGGAAAGTCTTAATATCACTCTTGGCGGAGCTAGGTTCCCTATAGTTATATCTGCAAAGAATTTGGATATAATTCTGAATAAAGAGATGAGGTTTAAAGAACATGTAAAGAAGTTCATTCGAATAGCATATGCATCGCTTAAAATGTTATATAACAGTCCGTATATTCTTAGTTTTTACACACAAAATGCTCTGCGAATAACTTGTTCTACATCTACATTTATATAGACATAGCGTGTGTGAAAGAGCTCCTGTATAATGTTGGGAGTGGTTTAAAGTCAGGTTGCCGAGCGCCGACGCATGGAATGATGAATTCAAAACATGACGAAGCTTATTATATAACAGAAGATAGATAGAAAAGTAGTGAGGAATCCACTGTCTTGACCGAAAGCACGAATTTATCGTATTACGGTTCCTATTTTGATATTTTGTTCCCCTTTCATGTGTTAAAAAGAAATTGAGCAATTAACTAAATTTTGAGAACCCATTATTGTGCTTGCCTTTTCATCAATACCAGTAGAGCAGGGTTCAGTAAAACAGCCTTACTGGCTAAATAAGACTGAGCCTTGGTATTGCTTGAATTACATATCTATAATAATATAAGAAGATAAGTTTATATAATGTATTTGTTGTAATGATGTTTATCTAAATAAACTGCATATATTATTATTATTATTATTATTATAAAAAATTAATATGAATGTGCATGATCGCTATATCTACGATATAAGCAATACTTATACACAAAATTAGTCGAGATAATACTTGGGATAGAAGTTCGTTTTATATCGACATGTCTCGTCTGGTCTAGACACGTCGTCATAACTTATTTGAGAGATATTGCTGCAGATAGGTCGAAATTCGGAGCGAGAAGAAACGAGACATAAAACTTTATCTCGTGTTGCCAGAATACTACTGATTTATGTACTTATATGCAGACTTACCTACCTAAACATTAAAATATTGGTCTGCTATCTTCCACATAAGTGGATACTTAATCTTTATCACTTAAAAAAGTACTTAAACATAGTTATTTAAATAAATGAACCAGTACAACATAATCACAATAATTTAAGTTCGTTAACACTTAAGTTTAAAAAAAACTCGCGTGTAGCACAGTGCACGTAATAGAAGTTAATACTTTTTTACCGATAAGAAGGAGAGAAAGAGAAAGAGAAAGAGAGAGAGAGAGAGAGAGAGAGTCGTATATTTAATCTCTGTTGCTAAAATTTCAGACTGTGTCAAAGAAGTATTCACTTTAAAAAAACGTCAAGAAAGATCGGAGTGATAAGCTATATAAAATATTTGTGTTTGAAAGTAACTTAATTTCAGTATATTAAGTGTTTTCTTAGTTAATAATGTAGCAATATGCTTAATTTGGTGCTTATTTATAATAATTTTAATGGCATCTAATCGTAACGGCATCTACTGAAGATATTTTGTACCACTGCTCGATTATATTATGTTCCAGGCGTCACAAAACGTATGTTGTTTGAATTTCACACTCTTAACCATTAAAGTGATCAAAACTAAGCCGGAGGTGCTTGGATGTTATATAATTTCGCTGTAATTCGCACGCAGTTTTCTAGCGTATTTCCTTCTATTTTCTGGTTCATGAAGCCTGATAGAAGAATCTTTAAACAGAGCCTCGAGGTCCTAAATAAAGCATAGTTATATAGGTATGGTAGAAAGAATTTTTATGCTATTTTGCGATTTTTGTTATTTCGACTATAATTCTGATATTAAGCTTAATACAAAGTAAAATGGCTGACAAATAGTATTATTGAACTTTATAGTCATAACTAAGCCGGGCACATATACAATAACAGCACCCATGAGCTATACACCATCATAGAACGACCGTTATATAAATGTTCATTATTCAAGATGTTCCGATAAACTTTTATTTATTTGAAAGTTTCGCCTAAATACCTTTTAGGGGTGTTGCCACATTTATCCCGAGAAACCACTGCCCAAAATTTTGTACACCTACTTCCTCTTAGAACAAATATTTCCCTATAATTTCACATACTTCCTCAAATATCATATATACCATTATATTTTACACTCTCCATGTATATCCTAATACTTCCTCTGAATATCCCCATATTTCCTCAATATATCCCCGTACTTCTTCTATATCGTCGTCAATATCACAAAGTGACGTAACTCGAAAAAATTGAAAATTGAGATAAGTCAAATATATAATGTAAAAAGGTATGCTCTATAATCTCACAAAATGGCGTATCTTAATTCATTATATTTATTATGATAGCTAGGCGTATCTAGCCTGACTATTTGATAATTGTCCAAAACAGAATTTCACGAAGAGACGTAACTTGAGTTAAGTCATTTTGTTAAATTTGTTTTACGAACTTAGTTAAATTTGTAAGCGGCGTATTTCATATTAACCTGTCGGGACTCGAAAACCCCCGACGCGTTGGGGGTTTTCATAATTATTATTATGCAATGAAACTGAACTGAGTTTGGTCAGTCTTTCTCGGGGAAGCATGTCATTGTGAAAGTGGGCGCATTGGTATAGGGCAAGTTGAATGTTGTTTTTAAAATAAAAATAGTGTTCTCGAATAATAGACAAGATGGATGTACTAGTATTATGGAAGGATGGATCAAAAAATATTGTAGACATTAAGGAACTACGAAATGTTAAAAGAAACAATAAAATTAAAGTAGGCAGTGAAGTGAAAATGTTTTACATTAAAAAGTGGTTTTATGGGACAGTGTTAGATATTTGTTCTGAATTAAATAACAGTATAGACAGCGACAGTTCTGATGATGTTCCTCTAGCAAAATTAAGAAAACAAGAAAGCCCTCTGGGAAGCGACATAGATGATGTTCCACTGTCAAAAATTGCCAATAAGAACTCGTTTAAAGTTTCTAAAGGTAAGTTCACTATACTTAAAATAATAAATTCCGATTTTAAGGTTGTACATGTTTTTAGAAGTTGTGGATGAAAACAAAAAATATGTAACTAATATCAAGTTATGTGACCAATCTGATAAAAATACCGAAATAGGAATGGGAACAAACATTAGTACGAATGAAATAGGTATGTGTCATCTATGGTATAAAACACTAAATTATAATTTTAAGATTTTGTTTATTTATATTTTAGAAATTATTTCAAGCCAATCCTTTGAGGTTAACCGTGTCCCAGATCGCGAGTTTGTATCTGATAATATTGGTGTTATTGAAGTGCCCTACAACGTAAATGAACAGGCACCAAAAAATATCATGAAAAGTAAGTAGTTTAATAATTTACCAAGTTATTAAAAAAATTATTTTGCGTTTGTTATTTTGTAGGTTCTGTATATGCACAAATAGATCAAAATAAAGGTTATATTCCCAATTCTCGTACTGAGTTTGATAGTGACATGGAATCCTTGTTTGGAGATATCTCTGATTTGGATGATCCTACCTATAAAAGCAACTGCGAAGCAAAAGGTTGCAAAGATGAAGTATTTAGCTCATGTCATATTTGTTTGAGACTTTTATGCTGGGACCACTTTCAAATGTATGAAAATTCTTGTGATAGCCACACAAAGAGAGCTGTCAAGAAAGTTGGCAAAACCAAATCAAAATCCCAGGAAAAGATTATGTGCAATACAATAAAGATAAAGACATTATCATCTCAACCAGAAAGTTTTTTAGTAGAAGGTGAAGGAAAAGAAGAGGAAACGTGTGAAAGACAAAAAAAGGTCAATAAACTAAAACTAGCGAAGAAAATGAGAGACCTCGGTAAGGATTACGTTAGAC
>JAEQML010065159.1:0-21271 GCA_016904865.1 Pissodes strobi | reverse complement strand
ATCCGGGATTTTTTAACCTCTGGTTAAATCTAAAGTTAGTGTCATATGATCGCTTATGAAAAACCAATATAGGAAAGTGCAAACCGTTTTGTTCTATCTTTAGCCGTTTAGATTTTATAAGCTGTCAAACTTGGTAAATGGTCGATTTTCAACTGTCAATATTTCAAAAACCTTAAAGATGGGTATAGGACATTATTCATGAAATATGTCTAGACTTTTTCGAGCAATCCAAATATGTAAAAATATGCCGGGTGTTCCATTAAAAAATTACCAAGTTAGTATTTTTTACTTACTTTGCAATATTCATTTGTTTTTTTACCTAACATTTTTTGGCCATTTAGGATAAATCATACAACTTTTGTATTTAAAGTTTTCTTCTATCTGTTATAATAAGCCCAGTAGGCGCTGTCTAAATATAAGGAAAGACCCTGTACATATGCATGATACGCAATATTTGCTGCGGCAGTATCAATGTTGGTCCTAATTACTTTTAACGCAAAACAACATGAGGATATTTTCCTTGCCAAAACATCAATGTGTTGTTTCCAATCCAGCCTGTAGTCTATTTCAATTCCAAGGAAAGGAGTAGATGTTACTGAGGTTATTTGGTCACTATCATTTTGAAATATGTTAGGTTCTTTGATAATAAGTCTGGTTTTATCCACATTTAACAGTAAATTATTTGATGTAAAGGAGTTCTCGAGAACAGAAAGGGTTTCAAAAATTTTGTTTGATTTATTTATTTATTTTTATTTATATATTTATACTCATACAAACACCTAAAAGGTAATTACATGCTTGAGTTTTACATAATATACTTAAACCTAATTTTAATCTTAATTCCTAAGTACTAAACTAATAACTAAGCAAATACTAATCAACAATACTATGGTTTGTTATGCAGTTAATAAATTGGTTTCGCGACAAGAAAAACAAATCTAAATCCAACTCTTTAACAAAATTATTGCAATCTATTAGCCCTAAATGTAAAGGAGATCCAGAATTATTAACCCTAAACAAAATATCTCTTCTCCTTAACCTAGTACTTGGAACATTTATTGGTATCTGGTTTAATAGTTCAGGTGACTTAATATGTTGATGCAATATATCAAAAACCAGTAAAATTCTATTGTTTTTTCTACGTTGGTTCAGACTATTGATTTTAAAATCTATTAACTGATCATGATATGAGATTAGGGTAGGAAACATAGGGTATACTCTATACTTTTTAAAATAAATATATCTAACAAACTTTTTTTGAATTTTTTCTAAAGCATCAATGTATATAAACTGCTTAGGAGCCCACAACACAGAGCCATATTCCAATTTCGATCTAACAAAAGCATAGTAAAGCAACAAACAAGTTTTCCAATTGGAGAATTCTCTGGAAAATCTTAATACAAGGTTCAGCTTTCGGTAACATTGGATACATAATTCCCTAATGTGTGATGTGAAGCTTAGATTTGTTGAAAAAGTGATTCCTAAGTCAGTAATTTCATTAACAGTGGCAATTTGCCTGTCATTTATATTATATGTATGTCTGACTAATGGCGAACCTTTGCAGTAACTCATATGAAAACATTTATCAACATTAATTTTAAGATTGTTGTTCCTACAAAAGTCAGCAAATGAATTCAAGTCAGACTGCAGTAATTCACAATCAAGGTCATTTCTGACTGGTGCAAAAATTTTTTTTTTTGATATGCATGATATATTTGCCACAGAGAAAACTATTGAAGTGTCATCAGCAAACTGCACTGTTTTTCCCACTACATTAGAAAGTTCATTGGTGTACAATATGTATAGTAGTGGACCAAGTATAGAACCCTGAGGCCCTCCTCTCCTGACCACCTGCTGTTTCGAGATTATGTGTTTACCATTAGTTGTATCAGAGACATATTGTTTTCGGTTTGCAAGATAAGACTGAAATAATCTACAAGAGATGCCCCGAATTCCAATTCTTTCCATTTTTCCAATAAGTAAGCTGTGGTCTACACTGTCAAATGCTTTTGACAAATCAAGATACATTGCAACAGTATCCTTCTCATTATTTAGGGAATTCAGGATCAAGTCTCATACTTTGTAAATTGCCCTGATTGTTGATTTCTTCCTTCTAAACCCATTTTGATAATTTGGCAATAAGTTTTTACTTTCTAGGAAGTTAACTTATTACTCTTTCATAGATGGTTTTTTCAAAAATTTTACTAAAATTATTTAATAACGCAATTGGCCTGTAGTTTTTCATTTCAGTCTTGTTGCCTTTCTTAAAAATTGGTTTAATTTTTGTTATTTTCAATTTTTCAGGGAAAATCCCATTTTCAAAGCATAAATTAATTATGTGGCTTAAAGGACCTGCAATTTCTTTAGAGAATTATTTTATTAGATGTATGGGTATCTGATCGTCACCAACCGATTTTTTATTTTTCAAACCATTTATAATCTTTTCAATCTCGTTGGCATGTGTTGGACACAAAAAGAGAGTATCACTATATATAGGTATTTCCCCCAAAATCACGTCTTTATTTACATTTAAGTTAGGACAAGCGTTGATGTAATAATCGTTAATCAAATCCAAAATTTCAAAATCACTCTTATCTTTATATAGTTTCCTTTTTAATATTTTATGATGTTTGTGTATAGTGTGCTTTTGTAACGTATGTATTAGGTACTTTAAGTATTTGTAAGTTTCTTTTACTTTTATGTTTAAGGTCTCTTTTAACCAATTACTCATAACTTTTAACATGTTAGTATTTCTTTAATCTTATGTGACATATGTAAAACTGTAAAGTTGTAACATGAATAAATATCTTATCTTATCTTATAGGATGAGCTAGTTCTTAAACAATCAATAACCGACTGTTTTGACTTATTTACACGCCCTGTATATTTTGTCACAAGATTCCAGATTGCCTCACTCGGACTCCCAAAGTTAGCCAAATACTCTTTATCCACTAGTTTCTTAGCCTCAATGATAACCCTCTTATATATTTTACAATATTGTTTATATTTTAATAAATGGTGTTTTGAGAAAAATCTTTTTTATCTCTTTTATGTTTTGAAGAAGTTTTAATACCTGTAGTTATCCAGGATCTACCTTTCTTTATTTTTTTAAAAATTCTTTTAGTAGGAAAAATTTGTTTGAAGACAGTCAAGAAACTTTCAAAAGACATGTTTATGTTACTGGAATTATAAACATTATTCCAGTCTACTTGCGGTACTTGCACCAAGAATGATCGCATTTTAGCCTTTGAAAATATCCTCCTTCTTTGTATCTGGTTTCCCTCCCTTGGGATAGTTGGCTCAGAAATAGCAAGCATCTGTCCCTCATGATCTGACAAAGCATTTGTAATAACTTCTCCTAGAAAAGAGTTTTCAAAATTTATGAATATGTTGTCAATCAAGGTTGCAATCAATCAATCAATCAAAATCTTTATTTGTCCCAAAAAGAATTACAGATATACTCGGTTGATAATAGATCACACAACTAAATTATATGTAAAAATAAACCCAAAAATAGGTTGTAGGACATGTCAAAGAGTAAGTGCTTATCTAACTTACCTAAAAGAGTTAAATAGTATATTATGATATAAGTGTATAAGAGGGCCTTTAAAGCACACGCGACATATTTCAAAACACGACGCGCAGCGGAGTGTTTTGTAAGTCGCAAGGGCTTTAAAGGCCTCTTATACACGTATATCATACGCAATTTTTTATTACGAATGCATCATAATCTTAAAAATGTTTTAAATATTAAACTTAAGGGATATATTGACGAATATATTAATCTGTCACATTTGACATGATCAAATGTTTCTATAGAAACCTTTAAAAAAGTAGGTGCATCATAAACATTATTTTAAGCACGCTGCAGCGTGCGATAATCGTTGATTATGATGCATGCGTAATAAAAAATTTATTATATAAAGGATAAAAGTCAGTTAAAATAATAAAAATGGTGTTTATAAAATAAAAATACTTAAAGCTAATGACAATTTTACACATACACAATTCAAGATAGCACACACATGGAGGAAGCTGTATTAAACTAAACTTGACCCGTCAGCATCTAGTAAACTACCATCTGTTAGATATTCTTCAATTGAATAATAACATTTTTCCAAAAGCAGAGATTTCAGCGTTTTTTTAAATGTTTTGTTTTGCAGAGACCGTACTTCTAAAGGTAGCTTGTTGAAAATTTTTATGAGATTAAACTGAACATTTTTTTGAATGAAACTAAAATTGCACTTAATGTTTTTCAATTCATGTTTATATCTGGTGTTATGACAATGTACTCTGCTACACTCTAGAAAAAGATCAGGACTTTCCTTGACGAAAATTAAAGCTTCCAGAATATAAGTTGATGGCAGTGTTAAGATTTTACTGTCTTTAAATTTTTGCCTGCAAGTTTCTATTGTTTTAAGGTTGTATATATTTCTGATGCAACGTTTTTGGAGGACAAATATTCTGCTGGCCTCAGAGCTATCACCCCACAAGACAATCCCATACCTCAGTCGAGAGTGCACATAGGCATGGTATGCGATCCTTGCGGTTTCAATACAAACATTATTGGAAATAATTTTGAGTGCATAGCAATAGGAAGCTATTTTACCTGCCAGAGAGTTGATATGATGTGTCCAATCCAATCTATAGTCCACCTTAATTCCCAGAAAAGTTACACAATCTAAGGTTTTAAGTTCTTTGTTGTTTGATTTATAAGTCGTTGAAGGTTGATTTTTCTTGTAATTAAATTTTATTAATTGAGATTTATCAATATTGAGTAATAAATTATTGTTGGTAAACCAATTTTCAAGCAATGAGAGGGTGCTGAAAATTGTTTGGGTTAAAACTTTATCATTTTCTGCTGAAAAAGTTAAATTTACGTCATCCGCAAATTGAACGGCATCAGTCACAATATATGGGAGCTCATTTGTATAGATAATGTAAAGTAGGGGACCAAGTATGGACCCCTGCTGTACCCCACGGCAAACGAGTCTCATTATGCTACTCATGGCCGGCATCAACCACGTACTGTTTGCGCCCAGTTACATATGATTCAAGAAGCCGTAGAGGCACTCCCCGCACTCCACACCTTTCCAACTTCATTAGTAGCAAAGTATGGTCGACACTGTCAAATGCTTTGGACAGATCGAGACACAAAGCTACCGTTGCACGACCCTTATTTAGTGAGTTTAAAATCTTATGTAAGGCCTGATATATTGCCCTAATGGTTGATTTATTTTTTCTAAATCCATTTTGAAAATTAGACAGAAGTTTCCTGTTTCGAAGAAATTTATTAATCTCTCATATATAGTCTTTACAAATATTTTGCTAGAATTGTTTAACAGAGCAATGGGTCTATAGTTTTTAATTTGTTTTGCATCCCCTTTCTTATAGATGGGCTTTACTTTAGCAATTTTTAAGTCACTTGGGAATATTCCAGATTCCACACTAAGATTTATTAAAAAGCTTAGTGGATTTGCTAATTCATTACTTACTGATTTTACAACGGATATAGGAATCTCATCTTGCCCCACAGATTTTTTATTTTTTAAATTTAATATGATTGAGATTATTTCATTAGGTGAGGTTGGATATAAAAATAGATTTTTCGAAGTTGTTTTAACATGTTTTAGAGCAGTATTATAGTTTATTTGAAAATTAGGACATGCTGTAATAAAGTAGCTATTTATGTCATTAAGAATTTCTAAGTTTTTCTTGTTAATGCCCTCATTTACATTCTCAATAACTGACTGCCTGTTTTTTGTATTCTGCCCTGTGAATTGATTAACAACTTTCCACACAGCTTTTGATGGATTTTTTGAGTGTGTTATGTAATTTTTTAAGTGATTTCTTTTTGCTTGTTTAATAACTTTTTTATAGATAGAAACATATTTTTATACACCAGTAAATCAGATCTAGAGTTGCTTCTTTTTTTATATAGATATTTTTTTGTTTTAGAAGAAACTTTTATACCATTGGTTATCCAACATCTGCAATTTTTTCTTTTATTTTTAAATTTTTTGATGGGAAATATTAGGTTCATGTATTTTAGAAAAATATTTTTAAAGTTATTATACCCCAACTTAGACCATTCCCAAGTAAATAATTTTCGACCAATTACACTTTTACCAGTGCTCGGCAAGACCTTAGAAATCATTATAAAAGAACGACTACAACAACATTTAGGAGAACACATTCCAATATATCAGTTTGGATTCAAACAAAGACATTCCACAACTCTACCAGTTTCAATTCTGGCGTCAAATGTACAAACAGCAAAGCTTACAGGTCATCGAAGTGCGGCAGTTTTTTTGGATAATAAACAAAGCATTCGACAGTGTATGGCAGTCTGGATTGCTTCTTAAACTTTGGAAACTTGATTGTCTGCACTACCTGATAGTATTAATCAATAACTACCTACAAGAACGACAACTTCAAATAAAAATCCATAAAAACTTGTCCGGATGTTTTATGCCTTATCAGGGGATACCTCAGGGCTCCCCGCTATCCCCCCTTCTCTATAATATTTACTGCTACGACATATACAACTATTGCCAAGATGACTCTAAGTTTTTTTGATCCCAAATCATATATTCTCCAATTTGCTGATGACACTGCTCTTATTACTCACAATTCAAACATCACATCCACGTTAAATTCCCTGCAGCTTCTAATGAATAAAACTATGAATCAATATCGATCAAAAACTTAATTTTAACTACCACACAAGAACAATCAAAACCAAATGCGTAACAAGAGGAAAACACTTTCGAAGTCTCAGCTATAAACAACAGGGAATATCACTGAAAACTGCAGCCCGTATATACCAGTCAATATGTCACCCATTCCAGAATACTGCCACCCTATCTACTTAAAATGTCGACCAATAGCAATTAAACATCTAAAAGTAGCTGAAACAACAACTCTACGTACCATTACCAAGATGCGTCACCCACAAAATCCGTTATATAATCCATCTAACCAACTACTCTACGAGTTGACAAAAGTAGAACCAATAACAACCAGACTTAGAGACTTGAGTACCAAATTTGCCAGCCAAGAATCTAATATACAGGTTCTGCACGCACTATGCAGCAAAGAAATACCTCCAAACAGAAGAAGGGTCTATCCAGAAACATCATTATATCAATCCATCATACATCTGCAACAGTAAATCATCACATATTACACAACCAAAACTCAAAATACCAATCCTGTAAATAGTTTTATAATATGTTTATTAATTATTTTTCACTTTTATTTTTTTTATCCAATTGTAAATAATATATAAAATTGTATATAAAAGGCTGAAGGACTTCGGTCAATGGCCCTTTGATATTTATGTCAATAAAGAACGTTATAAATAAATAAATTATAATCTAACAACTGCTTTTCATACTCTCGTTTTTTATTAACATACACATCCTTATATCCATTATTTACATTTTTAAATATATATATAGATTATCCAATTGGGTTTTACATTTTCGAACCTCAGGGATTACTTGCTTATATTTATTTTTATTGAGATTTTCGAGCAACGCTCAAGAAAACAAGTCTACAACCCTTCATTTCAAAGGTGACTGCGGTGGTCCTTTAGTTTTAAAGGAATCACACCAACGACGAGATTCACATGCTGGTGTATAATAGCGTTGTCGGTTGTCGGTACCCTGATGAGCGATAGGTGGATGTTTCTTGTAGTCCACCGGGTAAGCGAAACAGCATTCCTCTACACAGCATGTATTTGGATTTTACCCTTTTATGGATCTCGTCGTTTCGATATTTTGAGTATCGAACACGATATTTTACTGTATCGATCCTTTTGCTACGATTCATATATAAAGATGTTTTAATGTTCATGTGGATTCAACTATAAATATTTAAATAAAACTATAGTACATTACCTTATTTGAATTATATTTGCAATATATTATCACATGTCAAAAGCATATATTTTATTATAAATAAAACAGCTTTTTAGCAATAACTCAGAGATCTGAGTGCTGAGTGATCAGCGTAGAATATGCATTTATATTGTGTTTGTACTCCTCCGCCAGTGGGTATGGTGGTAGTCTAATCTGTTAGAACAGTGTTTTCACATACTGTTTGGAACCCACAAAATATGCATTTTAATGGAACAAAAATAACTATACCCTAATATTAGGAATATGAACATTCCTTCTCATTTTCGCAGTATTTTGTTTTTGGGCCAGGTTCTAGACTAATATTTTATCTGTTTTTATTATTATGAATAATAGGTCTTATATTTTGTTAAACAATTAATTTGTTACAATGTCAATTATAAATCTTAAAGCAATAAGAATGTATATTTTTGGTAGAGTAAAGCCTTTGATTGAATAATTATTTCACATATATTTTTCCAGCATTAAATCATGTACAAGCCTGCTTAAAAATGACACCGTCAGTCCAGTCTTCGATCAAAATGGAGTAATGTCTCCTATTACCAGCAACATATACCAGTTGATAGATAAAGGCATTAAAGGACTACTTAAGAAGGAAGCTGTAATTTTTACATTGCAAGAGTTAAGCGTAAGTACTGTATTTCTGTAAATCTGTTTTATTTATATTTAATTTCAATTAATGTCACTTGTGCAATGCTATAATACCTACTTAATGTTGTGAAGGGTTTTGTTTTTGCACGCGCTTTAGCTATTTAAGATAGGAAAAAAAACTTCCTTTATTATCTTTTGAGAATATCAAAATAATAAAAAGAACATTAAAACGTACAATTTACATACATATTTTTATTTACTTATGTACTTCAACGGAAAATCCATTTTACAATAACAATGAAGTAAATACAAAAATTGTATAGGCAACCATAAAATCGTTGAAAACAACAGCAAACGAAATATAGAAAATCATTATAGTAACAAATGTAGAAATAGGTATAGAAAACACAATCTAATGGATAGGAAGTAGCCGATCCAAACGCTTTCTAAATGTTAAGAGACCTAACCCAAAGAGATCATTCGAGTCTACATACACCAATTTTGAGCCCTTACGCATGCTTACGTCCCAATTCTATATTTTTCAAAGTTGTTTTTTTCTTGGTTTTGGACATTGCCTTGTGCTTGTTTTGGTTGGTGGCGCCCCCGGAGCGAGCGAAGCGAGCGGAGGCCCATGCGTGAAGTGAAATATTAGAACGACACCGGGCTGCATGTATGTATTCTGCAGACGCATAAGGTTCGGCCATAGGGTGACTGTAATATAAATGTTAGATATAATACCCCCGTTTCGTTTCGTCTTCAAATATTTGAACACTTGGGGGCTTCCAACACAAACCAACCAAAACTAACCCAACGCAGGAAAAGCAACTACATTTACATTACAATCGCTCTATGGCGAGGTCCTACCGCGTCTGCAGTTTACAAATATGCCACCGGACTGCTGCCAAATGCGCAGGTCCGAAGGTAGGAAATGTGTTGTAGGTAGACGCGAGTAAAGAGATCCAACCCAACGGTGTTGTGACAGCGAACCCTGCGCGTTATCGGGCTATACAAGCCATTGTTGAACCTAAAACATGAACAGTATTGAAATTCATCTCACGAAGCAACTGCGAAGCACAGACAGGCCCATTAAGAACCTTAAAAATAAAGTGAACATCAACACGTTGTCGTCGCTGACTCAACCCAATCATGTTAAAGTCTCATTACAGTATTAGGATTAATTGATTAATTAGTATCACTATATGTATTATGTGCGTCTTAAAAGCCAACGAACGCAAGAACCTATGTTGCACACTCTATTGCGGCGAAGTTGGAAGCGTTTAACAGGTTGGAAGCGTGTGGTGTGAGGGGAGTGGGTGCCTCACTATTGAAATCGTATTTGTCTGATAGGAGCCAGTGTGTGTGTGTTGAAGGAGATGCTGGACCGCGTGTATCTTCGCTTCTGAGGGTGTCTCAGGGGGTGCCCCAGGGATCAATATTGGGTCCGCTTCTGTTCCTGCTTTATGTCAATGACTTGTCCGGGGATCAGTGTCCTGGGGCGATAAGTCAGTTTGCGGATGATACTTCAGTAATTTTGTCTGCTGGTTCCCGAGGCGAACTGTCTCAGCTTGGCACTGTGGCCGCTGGACACATGTCTGATTGGTGCGAGGCCAACAACTTTATCTTGAACATACAGAAAACTGGTCTCATGGAGTTTATTATTGGCGGGAGCAGGAGCGCATCCCTGTATGTTGGTCTGCAACATAGGTCTGTACCTATTGTACGCTCTATAAGGGATCAAGTATCCATTAAAAATCTACGTATCTTTTATTTCTCATACGTACAGTCTATAATCTCATATGGAATCATCTTTTGGGGATCATCTTCAGGAGCAAAAAAAATCTTCATTGCCCAGAAACGAATAATTCGCTGCATGTTGAAATTGCCTTACCGTCAATCTTGTAGGGCATATTTTACGCAACTTTGATTTTTAACAGCACCTTCCCTTTATTTTCTTGCGCTGGTTTTGTTTGTGAAGAAACATCCTGATCTATTTCTGACCAACAGGAACCGTAGGGGTGATGTATCGGTTGGTACTAGAGCCGAGAATTGCCTTAACATACCTGAACATCGAACAACGTTTTTCGAAAGAGGACCACGATATAGAGCCATTAGAGCATTTTTGAAGCTACCATCAGAAATAAGAAATATAACAAACTTTAACAGATTTAAGCAGCATGTTATAAAAGATCTTAAGGAAGGTTGCCTCTACTCATTTGATTTCTAATCTTTATCATTGTATTGGTTTGTGTGTTGCGACATTGTGATTTGATTTGTTTTGTTTTGTATATTGTAATCTTTATTGTAGATTTTATTTTTCTGTAATTGTAATTGTAATTTTAAGTGTAAGTTTTATTAAGTTGACGGCGCCTTGTCGATATTCGATTGTATGGCTTGAAGAAATAAATAAATAAATCTGACACTGATAATAAGGTGACCAAACTACAGATGCATATTCGAGACCCGAGCGCACCTATGAACAATATAAAAGCTTAAATGACTGAGCACTAAGGTTACTTCCATATCTAGAGATAAAACCCAGTGGTTTTATACCCATACCATAGAATCTTATTAACATGCGATTTAAAAGTTAATGAATGACGGGAATCACTCCCATGTCGCGGATCTCTGAAGCCAACTCCAGAACAGCACCATTCAAAAAAATTTTATTCTTAGGTATATTTTCAGATCGACCAAAAGAGATAGAAAACATTTTTTAACATTAAGGTCGAGACCAAAAAAAAAAAAACATAAAGATCACACTACAAATCAAGAGTATCAGACTCAGACTCGCATAACAACTTGCAGACAAGTTTGACTCGGTACTCCTGTGTGATCTAAGCAAGGCATTTGACTGGAGTTGACCTGGAATCTGGAACACCGCAGACATGTGGCCGAGATGTCTCTGTTTTACAGATACTTTCACGGCAGATGTTCCCGGGATTTGGCCCGCATCATCCCGCCCCTGGCAACTCCTGTCAGACAGTCACGACAGACGGCAGGAGCGCACCAGTTCGTCGTACAACACCTAGGACATCGCTTTACAAGAAATCCTTTGTCTGGCGCACTGCATCACTGTGAAACTCACTTCCAGGACATCTGTTTCCCACTAATTACAACCTACAACTATTCAAGAACCGTGTCAATCAACATATTCGCACACACACCGCTCGTCGAGCGCCATAGGATCTCCCTTTAGTGTGTGTACCACTGCCATAAAGAGAATCAGAAGCGACTAATATAGCATAGTGGCATATGTGTAGCTTCACACGAAATCCGACGTCGGATATCCGATTATATCTAATTTTCACACATCTCCGATTAGCAACCGGTTTGAATATTGTTTATTATTGAAAAGTGTTTGTTTCGTTCGTTCCGTCCACCATGGATCATCAACGCATAATTGCACTGGCGATTCTGTATCGCAGGATTCGCCATAATTAAAGAAGGCACATAATTTATTGGGTACATCCAATTAATTTAATAATAGAACAACTAGGAACTTTTTATACATTGTTTGAAGACCTGCGAGAAAACGGGGAGAAGTGTTTCAATTATTTCCGTATATCAGTTTCTTCTTTTGATGAGCTGCATTCACCTAGCGTCTTGTATCACAACACAGGCCTAGCCTCCACCAAGTTTATTAACTGCTCGGTGTCTATTTCAATGTTTCCCACCATTTTTGTAACACTATGTAAACGCTTTCGCTGATGTCAGATGACTGCCGGTGACAAAAATCGGGTTAGTATACTGCCGTGCTATGCTTTAAAATGGTAACTCCACAAACGTTAAAACGGAGAAAATCGATTTTAAAGTTAACTTCATTTTCCGACATTATCCACATAACACACTTTCAAACTATCGTGGTTTATATTCAATTCAGAAGATAACTTAAAAAGTTATATAAAAACAAAATTTTTTGGTAACTTAGAAAAAAAGGAAGATACCAGTTTTAAGATAAGAAATTATTTATTTTCTAATGGTTGCTGGCAAAGTGGTAAATAATTTAGACGTAGTAAATATAACTTTTTTATTGTTATAATAAATATCTATGAGTTAGTTATGCATATCAAAGTTTTGTTACAATAATAATAGTAATAATTCAAAACTAGGAAAAACATTAAATTTGCAAACAACGTTTTTGCATAAAAAAAAGGAAAAACTATAATAATTGGAAAAGTTAGCAAATGAATTTTGTTTTGTTATTCATCTATAACGTTGACTAAATCGGAGGCAGCATTATTAATAGGGAGATTTTTCCAAAACTGAATACGAGGTTCCGGGATAAGGTATGATAAATTCTTGATTATGTTATTTTTTCTTTCTTCAGTAAAACCTCTAATGGGCCACTTCTTTAGTGGGAATCTAACTCCGTTCTTCATATTTTAATTTTTTAGGAAATTTAACTCCAGTTCATCACCAGAAAAATTTGTTTTGTATCTTAAGTTGTTCGCTCCTCTTTTCGCACGAATTTGAACGATGTCTTAAGGTAGATCATATACTTTGGGGTCCCGTTGCATAGCAAGTTCTACTTGGTGATGGAAATTGTCTGCGGACATAAATGTATGTCCCGGCTCAAAATATACAAATTTCTTTTGCACTGATCTCTGATGAATTTGCTATATAAATTAAGAAGGTCAAAAGTGTCCAGTTCTTGTTTTGGGAAGAACAATTGTCAACCCATATTACTACAGTTTCACAAGCTCTCATTTCTAGAAAAAAGTGATGACGTTTACGATATCTTCTGTCTTCCAGCTAGAGCTTCATGCCAAAGAACCGCATTAGGAAGTAATTTTTTTTGTTTAGTTCCCAAAGGGACAAAACTCTGATTAAAGGCTAGGATTTTTGGACAAAATATAGCTTTTTTAAACATGTCCAATCTCGGAAGCATAATAACTTTTTGCAGGTCTCCAGAGAAATATGTTGCACTTTTATCCGGAACTTCTGCATCATGTCTGTAGGCTTTGGAGCATGGAATTTTGCACACGTTTATTCACTCAAGAAAATATTCTTACAATAACTTGTGTTTATATAATGGAAATTTCTAGCCTTCTATATAAAAATCGGCATAAATTCATGATGGAAAACCCTAGATACACAACTCGTCAGCAAAATAATTCATAACTACCCATCCCTACCTCTACTCTCTCAGAAATCAATTTTCTATGAGGCTAAAAAGGTTTTCAATCACCTGCCGCGCGACATTAAGGAGGCAACATCACTCAAAGATTTTAGGCATCAACTAAAAATTTTTTTAAAGGGGAAGGCATATTATAATCTTGCTGCGTTTTATGCTCAATGACTATAGCTTACACCATCTAAATGTGTTTGTATTTCAGTGTAGTGTTTTACTATTTTTACCTTCGTGCTTGTGACTAGTATTAAATTATCTTCTTGTAAGTAATCGTCTCATTTTACAGTCATTTTATATATATGTATACATATTGTATTAGGAATTGGGAATCATTTATTTTATTTTACTTTTATATTTGCTTTGTTAAAAACAATATTTGTTAAAACAATAAAGCGTACTTTGACTTTGACTTGACTTTGACTTTACGAGCTTCATCTGCTTTATTTATATGAAACCTCCATGAAACACATGCATCACACTCAACACCTGGATTTTCTTTGGTGTGTTCCTGATTGTGGAGTAAAAAACTTTCACAGATATCACATTGCTCGTGCCCAAGTTTGGTAAATGCAATATTCATTTCTTTCGTAACCACAGTACGGTAAACTTCATAGGAGCAAGTTATCTTGTGCTTCTGTTTAAAATCAGAATACATCATGTTTATAGTTATGTCACTTGAGAGATATCTTTTGTTTGGGGCATATTCTCTGCGGTAATGAGAGACTGCAGGTTGAAATGATTACACATGTGACCTAATTAGAGTTCTGTCAATCTTTGGTGTTTTTCGATGGCAAATAACAGTATTGCTTGATTCGGCTGAAAAAGAGTCTTGAACTATACGATCGTTATTTTTTGTATATCCCAGAGTTCACAGGAAGAAAATTTTACACACTTGAATCATATCTCCGCTCTCGTTCTTGAAAAAATATTGAAGTGACTTCTTTCGTTTAGAATTTTCCAAACCTTTATTCAAAAATTCAAATTCAAAATATGCTTTATTGTCTAAGACTCAAAAATAATCTCATTGACAAAGCTACTAAACACTAATCAAAACCACAATATTAAAATAACAATTATTATAGCGACAAATCTTATTAAAATTAACAGAGCACAGAAACTTTGGAAATACATTATTAAAATTAACAGAGCACAGAAACTTTGGAAATACAACTTTTACTATGCATCACATACGACTCCAAACATACAATCAAATAAAAACCAACTCAGTCCAAATCAAGCACCTGAGTCCAAAAAGAACTCATCCACGCTATAGTAAACCTTTCCAATCAGAAATTCTTTTACAGCTTTTTTAAAATGCCTTCTACAGCCAATTCGTCTTATGGAACCTGGTAGTCTATTAAACATCTTCTTTCCCGAATATATGACTGATCGCTTTATTAGTTCAGTAGTTGGTATAGTAAGTTTAACAGTAAAATCATTAAAACGAGTTGCATAACTACACTGTTGCTCAATTTCCGATCGAAATTTTTCACGGACAAGACATACCGTTTCCAGAATAAACAATGAAGCCAGGGTAAGTATCCTCAAGGAGAGGAATAGTGGTCTGCACGATTCTCTGGGCTTAGCCCTGCAAACAAATCTTATTGCTCGTTTCTGCAATGTCGCTTAACATCATTGGATATAATGGCACTTAAAATAAAATTTCTTCTTTCGGTGAATGTCATTTGCCAGTATTGATTATTAATTACTTTTTGTTGGTCAATGGTGAAGGAAAAATTACATTTTTTATTGCAAGTTGTCTTACGACTAGGTTTTATCGTATGCTTCATAATTCTTTCTTGCAGTTTTATTTTTTTTTCTTTCTGGTAGCGATTGTTCAAAACGTTTCCGCTTCCTAACATCACCTTTTTTAATATATTCATAACTTGTTTTGGGTTTTTGGCCGTCCGGGACATTTTTTCCCACCATGTCTAATGGAATGTCACTATCTGAAGAATCTAACATGCTCTTTCATTAATATTGAAGTTCGTATCTTTGAGAGAATCATCTGAACTGTAATTAAATGGGTGATCATGATTATCTGAGGTCGAATGTGTAGCAACAACTGGCAAAAAGTACCAGGTAGTAATTATCAGTGTCTACAAAAAAATTTCTCAGCACGTGGCTAACTTAGTAACAACACAAAAATTAGTAGGACAAACGATATTGAATTCACGTGCTAGCAGCATTATTCTAACTGTACTGAGATGTTTTAACTAATCAAATCTGACATAAGCAGATGTTTATTCTGGAAAAAATGCATCCACAAACATAGCTTAAAGTGGTATAATACCAGTAAATGGCACATAACACTATTGTTAAGTTTAAGTTAATTATTGCCTTAAAAGTGGTATCTCCACTATTTTTTTGTACTTACCCCTTTATAGTCAAGGAATGGCTGTTACCACTTTTTAGATTGCTAGTAGTTATATCAAATTGAAATACCACTTTTTTGTTATCGTTTATTACAGGTTTTTGGGAGATCCACTTTATAGCTATGAAAAATGGAGTAAAAATAGATAATTTACAACTTTAGCCAGTTAACTCAATTTGGACGAAAAGTTGAGATACCACTTTTAAGCTTAGCACGGCAGTATATAAGCTCTAACTTGCTTTCGTACACTTCGATGTGTCTAGTGCCGGAGATCCGGCGTCCGGCATCGGACGATGGTGAGGTTTCGTCCTATGTTTATCCAGCACGTTTCCGGCTTCCGACTGTCGGACAAACGTGTGAAAGCTTTCTTTTCATGTTACGTACCTCGCCATCGTATATTCGATGCCGTATGATTATATCCGGCACGTGTAAAAAGGCGCTAAAGGATCTTGAAATACCTCAGACTCAATGGCACCTGAACAGTTTCAGATAATCGGAAAACAGTTGGAATGAGCAAAAGAATTACCGATATCTTTTATAAACAAATTAAATAACAGAGGACCAATATGCATTAGTCTTGTATAGATTTAAAAAAACTGCATATGCACCCGGATCACCAAAGACAAGAACACTAAACTTGTATAACAATAGTCTTTGAGTTACCCTGTTAAAAGCATTCGAGAAGTCGGTGTAAACACTAGCCACACACCCCTCCCTCGAAGGCCCTCACCAAAACCTGTCATAACTGAGCAGATTTCTAACTGTCGATTTTCCCTCCGCAAAACCGTGCTGGTCATGTACAATAGGCTCTTTACAGGTCCAACTCAACTAGTCCGATATAAGCTTATCAAAGAGTTAAGGTATGACTGATGGTTTTGCAATACCTTGCTAATTACCGATATCCTACCTATTACTTGATTTAAAAATGGGAGTCAAATAGCTGGTTTTTTAATTTTACCGGTTTATAAAAAAGATCCTTTTTTCCTAATTTCAAAAATATATTACACGTTGGTATTTGAATCAGCCGTTTTTGACCTGTTTAAGCTTAAACTTCAAATAACTTTTGCAACACGTTTTTCTTCTTGAAGTCAAAAGTAGAGATTTTTAATTAAAAGGAAACCTAGCCCCGGAGAGTCGTACTGCAAATGCCCTGCCGCGGTAGTGGGGTCGTTAGAGCGCCACCAGTTCTGTCCAACTAAACTGAAAAAGCTCCGCTGGTGTTGTGCAGGGTGGCTAGGCCCACGTATTAAATCAACTAACTCAACCTTAACTTAACAAGAAAACACAATCTAAAATTTAAGGAACACTATATTTGCTACTCTTTTTTTTTTGAAAACACAGCAACAATTTATCTGGAGTAAAATGGCAAGTTAAAGACAAAAGAATATCAAATGACTATTAAATTTAACTAATAATTGGTACAATATGATGATTGTACGGAGACCAATTATGTTGTTAATATTCGGTACTGTATGCCTTACAACTAAATGCACTAAACATTACAAACGGAAGTGATCACTTTGATGTTAACTAAGCTAATTACATCTAGGTATGCGTGCGCTAATAGCTGCACCGATTTTAAATGTAGCAATAATAATATGTAGCAATGAACGGCCACAATAATTAAATCAAATAACTCGATAAATTAATAAAAGGAATAAAATTAGAATAAAACTATTGAAAGCTTGGGGGTCAATGCTTGACTTATATTATAAAGAGAGAAAGTTCAGAGCGGTTATATTAGTCGAATAATGAGTGAGATTATATTACTCGATAAATGAATGAAAAGAATAAAATTATTGAAACTATTTTAAAGCCTGTCAATGCTTGATTTATATTAAAAAGAGAGAAATTAAGAACGATTACATCAAGCGGTCAGAAAAATAAATGAATAATGAAACTTGGCTATTTTAAGGCACCATCTATAGTGCCAAATTCATTATAATTAATCACAAAAATAAAAAATTAAAACGAGATAATAATTAAGACAAATGCTTCAGTACAATACCACTTAGATCCGGTCGAACTCTGGCGCCGGGCACCTATTGGTACCGCTAGGGCACTGGCCCTGAGGACGAAACTACTAGAGGATTCGCCAATTCAATTGGCTCTAGTGTAGCCTGGGGCTAGAAGTAGCCCGGAAATTGAACTGTGGCCCGCTAATTAAAGTTGTGGCCCTGTAATTGGACTATGGCCCGCTAATTGAGGTAGTAGCCTGGTATTCGAAAGTTGTAGGCCTAGTAGAAAAACCTGCTTCTAGTCTGCTAGTAAAACCCTGAAATAACCCAGTACGCATTAGACAAAGCCCCCTTACTTTAATAAAAAAAAAAAACTATATATATAATGCATACAAGTCTCGAACATCCTGTGACCACTCTCGGATCTCATTAGTAACCCACATTTTTTTGAAGCAGATTTAATCGTTGTTGTTCTTACTGGAATAAAAATATAATAATAATTAAATATATTGGCAAACACCCTATAACGCTCATCCACATTCACTGCATCATACATACCATTCCAGTCCTCACATGCAATGGCTGCCCCAAAAGCATCCAAATTCCCCTGACCGAAATGTCTCCGACAACATGTAACTCTTTGTGGTGATACAGTCACATTTAAAATATTAAGTACTAGTGAATAGTGATCAGATATATCTGTCTTTATTATATCACCCTTAAATTTATTTTCATTTAATGAAGAAACAATATTATCAATCTGAGTGTTTGTAGTTGTGGTCACTCTAGTTAATCCAAAAATATTTGAGTTTAAGTTATAAGTAGAAAAAACATCAACAATACCAAGTGATTCTCCGCCATCCTCATCAAATCTAACATTAAAGTCGCCGCACACTACAATTAATATGGATATTTGACCATTAGGGGACTTATAAACAACCACCACAATATAAGTTACTTTGACGATAATACATTCTGCACAGCAAAACTCACAGTTTTTCTCAATAGTTTTAGTATTGGTGCTAAGTGGTTTACCCTCGATATCTGAAGTTACATAAATACATGTCCCACCTCCTTTACATTCCCCTCTACAAAAGTAATTAACCAGAGAAAAATTAGTTAGTCAATAAATATTGATTTCATGATCAGTGAGCCAATGTTCATTAAGACAAACGATCTTTATATTTAATTTATCAATAAGTATTTCAAGGTCATTGACTTTATTTCTAAGACTTCTTATATTTTGACATGGTAAACCAATGCCCTTTCCTAAATTATTCTTTGCTTCCCCATGAGATGTATTTTGTATAACGCTAGCTGAGTCATTTATATCTATTTGCTGGTTACCATTATCTAAATTAACATAATAGGTTTTTCTTGGCATTCTATTGTTTACAATATAAAAGGAGAGAAGCCTACATAAAGAAAAGCCCGTATTTCGATACAAAAGACCGCATCTATAATTTTCTATTATTCTAATTGATAAGTTGGTATCTTGACTAAATCTGGATATAAAATTATAAACATTTGAACATTCCCAACTAAAATATTCATTTTCAAGCATACAATTAAATTCGTAAATTTTCCAATTGTTAAAAGACTTTCTATATCATTTACATTTGGCTGTTGTTGAAAACCTAAATCTATTGAAATTACAACAGTATCACTAAAAGTAAGATTATAATTTTTTGCTAAATCTAGAAAGTTTTTAGCCAACTCCTTAACATCTGCTCCAGGTTTTAATATGCCCACAACGTCACAGGCCACATTCCCTAAGATATTGGTCAATTTGGAAGACCAAGATCTTCAACTATGATCTCCATAAATTAAAATCCGTTTGTCTTTGCCTTCGTCCCCCGTTCCTTCCAAGTTACTTTTCTCAACAATCCCTCTACCACCAGACCCTGTCGTTTGAATTTTACTTTTATTTTTCCACTCAGAAACCTCCCTAGAGAACATATCTCTTTCAGCTTCCAAGACTCGAATGGATTCAATCATGCTACGATTAATCAATGTTAACTCATCCAATTCATTACTATTTTTTTCCAAGTCCTTCAAAAAAACTTTGTCTTTCATCCAATAAAAGAGAATTTTCGATGGTGATACGTTCAATGTCCTTCCCTATTTAATTAATTTTCCCCTCATAATTGTTCTTAAGCTTGGCCATAGTGTCATCACGGCAAATATAACAACCAGCAATATTACTCGACCTGTCAGGCGAAAAATTAAATTTGACCTTGCTAATGTCAGTTGGGTAGGAAAAGTCAGGGCTGGATTTGAAATATATAAGTATGATTTTCCTTTAACAGAGCCGTAATATAACATTTCAAATATCAATGGGTTATGAAATATATGTATACCTTGTTGTATGGGCAGGAAATCTAAAGAAATTCTTCTTGGAAAAATATCTCTGGTTTGTACAAGTTCTTATTGCTTAAACACCATCGCTTTTTGCATCACACAATGTCATAATCAACGTTCGTCTCTCACAATGTCAAATATTTGACAAATACACGCCTATGGTTTCGATTTAACTCAAATAGCAATAAAATAAACCAGACGTAAAAACACGACGCCGCTGGCGGCAGTTTGACGGATTTCCTACCAAGGAATATCTTGCGCGCGGACTTGCGCAGATGCGAAAAAAAGAAGATGTGATATTGCTGGTTGTTATATGTGCCGTGGTGTCATCCTTATCCTGAGCTTCTGCTTTCATCCTATTAATGGACTGCAAGATCCTTGGTTAGTGGCAGATCTTTTACCAAAAGCAGACATACAGGACAATAAAATAATAAAACTCTTTGCCATGACGTAATTGCATCTTCTTCAGTTGTAGTTATTCTTGAGCAGGGTTTACAAAATCCCTTTTTGCAGCAAGACACGTTTTTGACACCTATCACATGTCAATGATGCCATTCTCCCACTCTAACACAAATATTTGTTGTAATTGAAATTTCCCACGCTGTCCGTGAATTGCTATTTGAAGCTTCAGGGTTTGGGTTAGTTAACCCCAAGGAAAGCGACCATGGTAGAAATACTGACATCATCAGCTAGATTTGCAAAATAGGATCAAAAACTGTTGATCGTCCCAGGTGAAACGGCCTATAGATTTTTGTTGTAATCTAGAAAATTTTTTGTTTATAAGTAGTCAACGAATATATATGAACTGTTTTAAAGGGGTTGCACAATTGTTCCAATCAAAAAGATACCATAAACGTGTGTAGAATGTCTTACTTAGTTACCATATAAACTTTCTCGATTTTCAGTCCAGTATATCATACACAAAACAACAGAA
>JAEQML010065158.1:0-21273 GCA_016904865.1 Pissodes strobi | reverse complement strand
ACACACATACACATACACACATATACATATATATTACAAAACCGTAATTCAAATATTAAATATTTGTTGGACATCTCTTGTAACTAAATTAATATTTGTTCTAAATACATCAATTACCTGGCTTACATTGTTTGTAACATCACACATCCTGACAATTGGTGATCTAAACTGCCTGTTAGTTCTTGGACATATAAAAGTAAATGGTTGTGAATTTCGAGTTCTTACATCTGGTACCTTAAAATTGATTTTACTAAGTATGTTAGGATCACCAATCTGGTAGTGCACTATTTTATACATAAACATAACATTGTGCAACTTTCTTCTAGCTTCCAGTGTGGCAATATCATGCCTTAGACAAAGCACATCATATGGTATGTCGTTTGGATAGATTCCATACATTTTAAAATGCAATAGGCGCACAAACTTTGCCTGACACCTTTCTATGGCTTTTATGGCTACCCTGTAACAAGGGTCCCAAACGACATCACAGTATTCAAGTTTAGATCTGATATAAGTGTTATATAAAGTTTTTAACGCATTTGCATTCATATCTTTGGTACTACGATATATGAAACCCAGCAACCGCATGGCTTCATTACAAGTCGTCTCAACATGAAGATTAAAGTTCAACACAGAATCAAACCATACTCCCAAATCTCGCATGTCCTTCACCATAGTCAATTCAACACCTTTTAATTTATATTTGAACTGAATTTGATTTTGTGTATTGCGGGAAGTAAAGCACATGACAAAACATTTTTTTACATTCAAAGCTAGCAAGCTCTCAACTGACCATTTGAATATTTGGTTCACATCATTTTGTAGTGCAATGCAGTCATCTATTGTAAATATATTTTTAAATATTTTAATATCATCTGCATAGATCAGTACTTCAGAATTTTTTATGTTCTTTATGACATCATTAATAAATATCACAAACAGCAATGGACCCAGGTTCGAACCTTGCGGTATACCTGATTTTGCCAGGTATGGTTCCGATCTATAATTATTACGCACAACTATTTGCTGACGGTGAGACAAATATGACTGTATTACATAAATTAAGTGCATATCAATGTTGAATTCAAGAAGTTTACAGATTAATAAATTATGATCAACCCTATCAAACGCTTTCTCAAAGTCAGTATACACAACATGTACTTCATCGAGTCTTTCTAGTGAATTGGAAATGTATTGTGTTAAGTTTATTAGGTTTGTGCTTGTGGAATGTTTTGGCACAAAGCCATGTTGTAGAGGTGTAATTTGTCCACTTACATCTGAAAAAATAAAGTTATATAGAACTGACTCGAAGAGTTTAGAGAAGTTCGATAGGATGCTGATTGCCCTATAATTTGCGATATCATTCCTGTCATCTTTTTTATGGATAGGTATTATCTTGCACTGTTTCCAAATAAGAGGAAAAGTACCTGTATTTATGCATAAATTAAAGATATAAGTCAGTATAGGTGCAAATACATATTTACAGTCTTTTACTAGGTAAGCTGGTATGTTATCTAGCCCCATTGTTTTCTTGTTTTTTAATTTGTTTATAATAGACATTACCTGCTTTTCTGAGATATTTATATTGGCATTGTTGTAACGCCAATTAGAACCCAGTGGGTCCATTGCAGTTTGATTATCCAAGTAAACACTCTTAAAGTATTGTGCGAATGTTTGTGCCCCTTCTGGTTCAGGCACCTATTCTCCCCTATAATTCATATTTCCTGGAATTCTGGAGTTTTTCTCTTGTTATTAATATACCTGAAAAATTGTGATGGGTCTTGTGTTATGTTGTTTTCCAAATTTTTAATATAGACATTTTTGGCATTTTTTATTTTAGTTTTTAAGCTATCTCTAATTGATAGATAATCTGACTGACATTGAATAATACCTGTTTTTCTAAAGAGTTTGCGATTCCTAGTTTTGGCTTTTATTTGTATGATTATCTCCTTTGTGAACCAAGGGGGATACTTATTAACCCTAATGCATGTCTTTGGTACACACATATCAAAGACTGCGTATATCTTTTGATAAAATTGGTCTAATGCCTGGTTAGGATCCCTGCAGGTCCAAAGTATTCTCCAATCTGTTCTTGAAAATAGACCGTACATAAGTGGGAAATTTGCTTTTTTAAAGTTGTATTGTTGTGAGCCTCCTAACCTTGATGTGCACTTGCCCAAGGCCATGCTAAAGCAACACTCCAAGGGTGGATGATGTTCATCAACTGTCGTCAAAGGTTCATTAGATAGTGAGATTTTACAACCAATGTTAGTAAGTATGACATCCAATGTATTCCCATTGCTATTTTTTACTTGATTCATTTGATACAAACCTGTGATATGCTGAAACTGTAAGCAAAGATTTGTTAGATTATTATTAATGTGACCATAATCAGGCATGTTTAGATCACCCAAAATCACACATTGTTTATTAAAGTTATAATTAAGTACATCCTGTTCAAAAAATTGAAATAATTGTTCAAATACAGAAAATGTTTCACCTGGTGGAAGGTAAAACAAGCAGACGAGCATGGTTTTGCCATTAAGAGTGATTTCGCAACACAGTACCTCTAGGTTTCTAATATCGTGTTCCAATTGTCTTTCCCTGATTTTGATACAGGGAGACTCCTCTATCAATAAGAGCAACCCCCCTCCTCTGCATTTACCACCTGTAGCTATTCAAGCACTTGTTGAAGCGATTAACTTGTCTATATCAAATCAAATAAAAAAATACTTTATTGTCATGAAATAAGTATTTCAGCGACAAAGCTTGCTATCCTAATGTACAACATAATAAAATAGTAAGTACGGTATACGTATACGGTCCGGCGTCTTTCCGTGCTTCCTAAAATTGGCCATTGTTATACCAATCTTTAAGACAGGCGAAAAACAATGTCCATCTAATTATCGCCCCATCTCTTTACTACCCATCCTTAGTAAAATCATAGAACAATTGGTCAAGGAGAGAATGTTCAAGTTTCTGGAACAGCACCAAATTCTTTCTAATTCCCAATTTGGGTTTCAGAATTCTAAATTTACAGATGATGCAATTTTCCATCTCCTAGAGCATTTATACCACAGCTTGAACAATGGTGAAGTGGCTTCTGCCATTTTTTGTGATATTAGTAAATCGTTTGACTGTGTTGATCATGAGATATTGCTGGCTAAACTTTGTACATATGGATTTAGAGGCCCGGTTCTCGACTGGTTTGAGTCTTTTCTATCAGGGCGATGCCAGGTGGTTCATTTTCATGGGGAGCAATCAGCGGTGGGTCCTTTGTCTGCTGGAGTGCCCCAGGGTTCTGTCTTGGGACCTCTGTTGTTCCTTATATATGCTAATGATCTACCTGGCACGATCTCTTATGGTCGCTGTTCCTCCTTTACTGATGATACTACAGTCCTCTGGCATCACCAGGATCCAGCACAACTTGAAAACCTTGTAAGGGAGGACTTGGAGGCGATAAAGAACTGGCGCAGTGCCAATAGATTGAGCTTCAATATCAAAAAGACCAGTATTATAAATTTGAAGGGGGATCTGGGAGAAATATCACTGGATGGTCAATTAATAAGGACTAGCAGTTCCAATAAGTTTCTAGGATTGCATTTGGATGCTAAATTAAAATATGACTCTCACATCTTAGAACTGTGTGGCAAATTGTCAGCGGGTTGCTATGCCGTTTGGACTGTGAAATGTCATTTGGACAAGTCTGTTGCCAGGACTGTGTATTTTTCTGTTGTTGAGAGCCACCTGAGATACGGTATTGCATTCTGGGGTTGCTGCTCACTAGGTCTGTTTCAACGGGTCTTTGTTATTCAGAAAAGAGCCTTGAAATGCCTCTGTGGTCTGAATCGTGATGAATCCTGTAGGCCTCATTTTATTTCGGAAGGTACCTTGACCTTGGCATCTCTTTATACTAGAATCTGCATGTATAATGTTTCGAAAATACAAAAACAATATTTTCAATCCCTCTCAGCCGTTACATGCTGTTAATACTAGAAGCTCACACTTTGTATCTTTACCCATTCCTTCTTCTTCTCTGACTAAAAACTATATTTTATAATTCCAAGAAAATGTTTAATCATTTGCCATTGGAATTGAGAAGCCTGAACAGTTATGCGAAATTAAGGAAGGGGGTCGGAGGCCTTCTGGTGTCACTTGCATGTTATTCTGTTGAGGAGTACTACGGGCATAATTTTAATTGATTATTTTATTGTTTTAAATTGGTTTTAAATATTTTGTTTCTGTTGTGTACCTACCTGCTTTTAACGTTTGTAATTGGGTCTGTGGGGAAGACTTTTAATTCTGTCTGTTTGTGATTGATTTTTACTATATTTTTAACTCTTAATTTATTTTTAACCAGTTTTTTGTTTTATTGACATGTTAAGTTTTATTACTGTATTATAACCTTTAGTGTATGACTATTTTAAGTATTTAGCAAACTGATGATCTTTTTTTCCAGCTTTGTCAGTGAATTTCTTGAAATTTATGATAATAAAGCCATATTTGATTGACTGATTGATTGCTAAAAATATCTATCGAACTGCAGTATTTATTAAAATAGCTAGTGGGGAGTTTTTATACATGTTAGTAGGCACTACACCCACATAAAATAGATCCTTTGACCTAGTGTAATTGGCACTTATTTTAAATGGGAGTTGTTGTAAAAATTGTTTATTATCTACTTTATTTAATATTAGTTTTGCCAGAAAAACAATACTAGCTCAATACGCAAATTTTGCAAAGAAGGAAAATTAAACAGAGAACATAATAGCTTTTGATCAGATCCTCTTTGTGGAAAATGAATATATTCATTGAACAGCCTCAAGTTTATATATCTTATTTGCATACTGTGGATCCCATAGTATGCATGCGTACTGAAGCTTACTAAGTAATAATGATTTATACTATGGTGTTAATAGTATTAAAATATTTACATGTTCTTATAAGTAACCCCAAAATTTTCAAGGCACTCTGTGCTACATCTTCAATGTGATTGTTAAAATTTAACTTACTGTCAAACTTTATACCAAGATCCTTATGAACATCTGTCCTTTTTAGGTGCACATTATTAACACTATAGTTAAAAATTATTTTTCCTTCTTACTAGTGAAAGACATTGCTACACATTTATTTATATTTATATTTAATTTGTGGTCTCCGCACCAACGCACAACCGCATCTAGATCCATTTGCAAAGCTCTTGCATCCGATTCGTTCTTTATAACTGCAAAGATTTTATAATCATCTGCAAAAATTAGACCATTGCCAAAGCCAAGGTTCTCCCCTATACTATTAATAACTAATAAAAATAGGAGTGGCCCAAGGTTTGAACCCTGGGGATAATACATTAAATTTCCATAAACACTGAATATATTTCACATAAAATACGCAAAAAACTTTTATTTCTTTTCAAGAATATTTTCTTACTTGTCAGCATTGACAAAAGCAACTATATAATAGCTCTGTTCCAACTGAGCAAGAAACCGTACATGGGACGGTAATTTCCAGTGGCATAATTCGTTTATCAACATGACAGGTATTTATCACCTTCAAAAATGAAATTGACAACTAGAAATGACGGTCCCTCGTACGATTTTCTAGTCGGTTGGAACAAAGCTATAGAACCATAATACAACCACACTTTGATTACTGTGGCTCACTTCTGTATTTGATGAATAATAATAAAAAAAAAACTCACTTCAAAAGCTCATGAATAGAGGTATGCAAATAGTTCTAGAATGTAATAGATATACCCCTATAAGAGTGATGCTGTCGATCCTTAACTGGCTTAAGGTGAGCGAAAGAATATATTTCTTGAGTATGATTTTTATTTTTAAAATCAGCCGAGGGTTACTACCGCTATACTTTCAACAATTCATCACTATAAACAACCAAGTTCATCAGTATAATATACGAAACAACAACGACTTCCATGTAACAAGAACCAGGTTAACATTGTCGACTGCTTCACTGTTTGTGAGGGGAGTTTGCCAAAATCTTTCTTTATTTCGGAATCTGTTGTGGAGGAACATTAAGGGTGTAGGGTGATAGTGAAATAATGGGATGTGTCATTTTATTTATGTTGTATTTGTGTGGATATGTTGTATGTATTAGGTCTTCTATTTGAATAAAGTTATTATTATTATTATAAAACATTCAAAGTTCCTACTGTACGCAGATGATTTAAAAATGTATCGTGTTGCAGAGAATCAGACTGATTGTGACATGTTACAAAAAGATCTGGATGCGCTTGTAATTTATTGTAAGGGGAACCTGATCCATCTTAATGTTGATAAATGTAAGAATCTTAGTTTGCAAAACACCCAATCATGAATGTTTATAAAATCAGTGACAGTAATCTCGAGAGAGCACAAGAAGTGCTTGATTTAGGAGTAGTTTTCTCAAGAAATCTGACTTTCAGTTGTCATATAGACAAATTGTATACAGATTGTATGAGAAAACTAGGGATTGTACTACGAGTTTGTAAAGATTTTAAGAATCTCAATGTAATTATCATTTTATTTAACACATTGGTCAGACGCAAGCTGGAGTATGCCTCAGTTATCTGGAACCCCAAAACAAACTGTCACATCGAACAGCTAGAAAAAATACAAAGGTTCTTAAGATTCTTGTACTATAAAAAATATGGAATTTATCCCAGTTACCCAGTTCTTATATGCTGCACAACTTGAGGAATTTAATATAGATAGGTTAAAGAAACAAAGAATATGTTTAGATTTGGTATTTGTTTATAACATCATAGATAACCAACTAGATACAACAGAACTACTCCAATATATAAATTATGAAGTACCCGATCTTGGATTGAGACATAGAAATGTTATATTTAAAATAACTAATACATTGTCTCCACTAAATAGATGTCTCAAACATATAAATGATCTTATTGAAACTAATGTTGATTTAGATTTGTACTCCTGCACAAAGAATCAACTGGTTCAGCGTTTCTCATCGACGCACGTATTGAAAAAAACCGTACCTTTACTGTACATTTTGTAAGTGGATTTATCTGTAATTTGTGCAGTCGAAATAAAGTTCTTTATTATTATTATTATTATTATATGTAGTTTAAGCCAATAAAATGTTTGGATGAAGCTTATTTGAAATTGAAATCATCTGACAGTTTTAGATTTCACACTTATTTGCACCAGAATTTTACCAAGACTGCGAATGCGTCCTCTTTGCTGTGACCCTAACAAAAATCGGGCCAATACACCGAAAGTAAAATGCAATTTTACATTATATCACCCTGTGTACTGTTATTTGCCAAAATAAATAAAGTCAATTATCAATGAGGCTCAAAATTGCCCCATATAATGCTGAGTTTACTTCTAGGAATAATTATGAGACACCTTAGTTTGGTCTCCAACAGTCATAATGCGGTATCCATTCCAAAAAATTGGGTAAGTAGATCAGTTTTCATTAGTCTTAGTTCAAAATAAATAACATTTAAAGATGTTTCAATATGCTCTTTGCCTGCAATTGTCAAACTTCCATTATATTATCATCTTCCTTGTTGAAGCAATAGTGTATATGAGTAAGGTCTGCTGCAAATTGGTGGGAAATCTAAAGCATACAATTTGATTTGAATACAATATGGATATAGTGACAATTGTAAGGATTCCTTTACAAAGTATTAGATACTGACATTCTTATGTTTGTACTTTTTTGAGAATGTACTATAGTGTGTGTAATGAGCATTCAACATTGCATTATTATTTGTGACATCAGATCAAATTAATGGCACATTCTAATTTGCTTCATTATGATGTGTTGTAATGTGTCTGGATTCTAATTCAATAAAAGCTTTATTTTCACAAACAAAAATATAAAATTTTTCATTGGCAGAGCATCAAGCAGACAATAAATATCCAACAGAAAAATACCAAGTAATGCCACATTACATTACAGATAAAAGCCACCTACAAATATATAAATTATAAGCATGGTGGCTGTGGCAGATAATAAAGAAAATTATATATGTCAAGATCTACATACAGATACAAGTTGTAGTCGTAAAAGAAAAAGCATTTCATCAAACACCCACATTCAGTCAACTTCTTTTTAATTAGGTAAATACCCTGTTTTAATCTATCTTTCAATCTCTTTCAAAACATTGAAAAAAATCTACTTTTCCTGGTAGATGGTTGGCATCTCTGCAAATTTTCGATATAGGGCTGAAATACCCATAATTTGTTCTGTGGTGTGATATATTAAACAGTTCAGTTAGTCTTTTGTTTCCTGCGAGAACACGAATATTAATATTACCTAACAGAGGGGTAGAATCAAGCAAATTATTTAAAATTTTGTACAAAAGACATGCCAAGATATTCAGAACTATTTGGATACACTTTGTCGATTCTGCCAATGTAATTTATCTGCGACGCTTTGGTACAAAATAATACCAACACAAAATCTTAATTTGCAGGCTATCACTGTCACATAGCACATCTAAGTCTGAGTCGTCGTAATCTATTTTCTCATTGGATTCGGTAAATAGATGAAGGTGAAGAAGATAACTTTTCTTAACCTTCTTAATTTGTGTTTTTTTTTTAACAGGAGGAACTGTTAATTTGCTTTCACATTTGCCTATGTTGATCTTTACAGAACCTTCGTTTTCATTTCTAGTTTGATTTATTTCTTTTTCTATTTTATTATTATTTTTTTTATTTGTTCTGGAATCTGGAAATGGTGAGAGTGACCTTGAAAGGCCACGGCACTTAGGCCCCATTGGACCCCCTATGCATCCTCCCTGGGTCTACATCAATGATCTAGTTTATGGAATGATAGATGAAAATATTCGTCTTGGAAATTTGGCTGATGATGCAAATATATTGGTTGTCTACATCTTTAAAAATTTTACTGGAGAAAACATCTGAAACAGTGGATAGAGCACAAGATTGGTTCATGAAAAATAAACTTGAGCAAAGAAAAAACACAGTTTATGTGCTTTCGAACACAGCAAAAAACTAATGTACCTAGCACTATCAAAGTACAATTCACCGATGTCACTCTGACTACCACAACTAGATTTCTGGGTTTGCATATTGATCAAAGATTATTATGGAGTGAACATATTGGAGAGCTAAACAGTAAATTAAGTAGCATCTGTTACACATTAAAGGTAAAACTTTACAAGCTTAGAAACTTTAAAAGTAGTATACCATTCAAAGTTTCAGTCACTAGTGAGATATGGTATTATCTTTTGGGCGGAATCTAGTGAGTGTGAAAATATATTTTTAATACAGAAAAGAGCTGTAAGGCTGTTGTTGGGCTTGCAGTTTCTTGAATCATGTAGAGGAAAATTAAAAAATCTGAAGATGTTAACTGTGTACGGAGCATATATTTACGAATGTTTAATGTTTTTATTTAAACAAATAAGTATAAATTTGCTAACTACACTTCTCGGCATGAATATGGACCTAGACCATTGAATTACAATTTTCACGTTCATAGAATAACTTTGACCGAGAAGCTGCCTACCTATGCTTGCATTACGTTTTTCAATAAACTACCTACAAATTTAAAAAAGGAAAATAACATTAACATATTCAAGAACAAAATGATCAATATATTAATTGCCTTGGAACCTTATAGCATGATTTCCTAAACAACATATATTAATGATTAAAATGTGATATATAAATAATGTGACATCATATAATGTAGAAGTTTGTTTTTTAAATTATAGTTTGTTGCCAAAACATAAAAATCTTGCCTGTTGCCTTATCTCTTTTGTTTTGTGGGTGATTGTATATTTTAAATGTCTCGTTTGGAAGGTATTGAAATTGTCTAGGATGTTTGCGACTCTGAAATATTTTTTTTATGTAAATTAACTTAGAACTACAATTCGTGTTAACGGTTGTACAGGGTAATCCCCTTTAATTGTTTTATTTTAAGTGTTCCAAAAAAATTAAAAGTATGGCTATGTAGGTACTGAAAAATACTCTTTTTCTGCTTATAAAAAATATTGGAAAAATTATCAGTATACAGGGAAAAACAAAAAGTTATTTTTTTTTCAATGGAACACCCTATATATGAATTTATTTTTCGATTCCTCGTAAAATTCTAAGCATATTTTATGTATGATATTATACCTCTAGAGTTAGTGGTTTCACAGCTATAAACAGTTGAAAATCGGTACTTTGGCTACTTTTCACCTTGGTAGCAAGAAGATCATTAGAGATGGAGTAAAATGAATTCCACATTCCTATCTTAACTTTCCAAGAGCTATCTGATGGTGCTATTTGATGGTACCTACCGAGGTAGCAGATTTGGTACCCATGGTACCGCCTGCCAGTTAGTACCGTCAGATAGCTCTTGAAAAGATAAGATAGGAATGTGAAATTCATTTTACTCCATCTCTAATGATGTTCTTGCTACCAAGGTGAAAAGTAGCCAAAGTACCGAATTTCAACTGTTTATTGCTGTGAAACTACTAACTCTGGAGGTATAACACCATACATAAAATTAGCTTAGAATTTTACGAGAAATCGAAAAATAAATTCATATATTATTATAGGGCGTTCCATTGAAAAAAAATTAGCTTTTTGTTTTCCCTGTATACTGATAATTTTTCAAATATTTTTTACACGCATAAAAAAAGTATTTTTTAGTACCTACATAACCATACTTTTAATTTTTTTGGGACATTTAAAATAAAAAAGTTAAAGGGGGGCGACATTATAGGGGATCACCCTGTACATATTATTTTTTAAATTGTATTTATGAGTCAATCCTGTTCCATTGAATAAAGAAATTTTGAATTTGAATTTGCATTAGGTCAAACAATCTGTCTAGGCCATCGCACAGCATAGTGTTGTAAAAAAGCGGCGATGTAGCCCGAGGTGGCTCTTCTCAGAAAAGCCATGGTTGGCCATCGTTCTCCCAAAATGGATTCCCTTAGTTCCGAAACAGCGTCACAATCGCAGAGCAGATGCTCTACTGTTTCGTCCTGCTGCTCACAGCCTCTGCATAGAGGTGTCTCACATAATCTCATTAGAGATGTTTATTTAATAATAAACATCTTTATTTCTGATTATGTTATACATTACACTATGAAAACAAAGAAAAAAACATACAAACACAAAAAAAATGCGTCAGGATAAGAAATATATCAAAATAATTGAGCCTTTTAGCTTACATATTCTTCTATAGAATATGGTTCCATCTCAATTAATTTTTTTTTTTCAATTTAAGTTTAATAACATTATTTATGATTTTTAAATCATCTGGCAAACTATTAAATAACTTGAGGCACATATAACTAGTACCTTTTTCAGTGCGTGTCAATCTATGTATTGGATAATTCAGATTTAAGGGTCTAGTATTATATCCATGACAAGTCTGTATATTAAAGGTTTCTCTGTTTTTGAAAAAGTACATTAAGCATTCATAGATGTAGATACCATAAAATGATAATATTCCAGATGATTTAAAAACACCTCTACAACTATCCATCCCTTCATTATTCTCAAAACTCTTTTTTGAATTATGAATATGTTGTTTGCTATGCTACTTCGACCCCAAAAGATTATTCCATATTTCATCACAGACTCAAAATTTCCAAAATAAATTATTTTCAAAAATTTCTCCTTCATATGCCTCCCAACGACTCTGATCCCATAACGGATATGCTATTTAGTTTGTTTTTTTTTATACCATTTCTATCTGATATGTCCACTCTAGAAATTCATCTAGATGTATTCCAAGAAAGTTTGTCTGATTGGCTATTTGCTTGTTCTATTCTCTATCTCTAACTCTATGTCTTCTTGTAAGAAAGTCTTAGATTGTTTTGTTCCGAAAATGAGGACCTTTGATTTGTTTGCATTTAACGTTACTGCCCTATTGTTGCTAGACATTGAGAAAGCGTTCGACAGGGTGTGGCACGATGCGCTCCTGTATAAATTACTGGCAAAGTACATTATGCCATTGTACTGGACCGCCCTTATCGGGTCATACCTTGCCGGACGTTCTTTCTCAACCCGCATAGGCAAACATACCTCGGCTACGTGCTGGGGTGCCGCAGGGTACCGTACTATCGCCGCTACTCTTCAATCTTTATATAGCAGATATCCCGTCTCGTCCTGAAACCCATATCGCCTTATTTGCTGACGATACAGCAATTTATTCCCTAGACTCCCAAGCTGAAGTGGCGAAATCTAACCTAGCCGAGCATTTAAATACCCTCATCCCTTATTACAATCTTTGGAAAATTAAATTGAACACTGCAAAAACAGAGCTAATTCTGAAATTCTCATGACTATAAAACGTAAGGATGTAAATATGACCCCTCTTATTGTAGAAAACTTCGCTATAACTCCTAAACCAAAAGTAAAATACTTGGGAATAACTTTTGATAATAAACTGAACTTCAGGCAACACATGCATGCAATCATAGCTAAAAATGCCATGATAAAAAAGGGATTGGGTGTGTTGATCGGGGCCAGATCTTATCTGAGTCCCCTCAACAAACTCACCCTTTATAGATCAGTAAGACCAGCCTTATGTACAGCGCTCCTGTGTGGTGCTCTGCGGCCAAACAGTATAAAAAGAAGTTACAAGTTATACAGAATCATTACCTGCGGGCGGAGGGTTTCCCTCACCCTGCATGACCGTGCCAGAGTGGGCGAAAATTGATTACGTCGAGGAATATATCGATAGTCTCGCGTTTAGGCTTTTTGAAAACCAGGTTAGGGGGGTCGCCGCTCACAGCTGATATCGCTAACATACGATACAGCCCAGATCAACCATTGACACACGACACCATCTATAGGGAAATTACCCTTTTTTATCGCCAATTAATGCCCCCCCTAGGCTGCAATCCCCTCAGGAACAGCAAAAATGTCAATACAATACTAAACCTCAACCCTCTTAACTTTCAAAAACCATAAAAAGTACTTTCTAAAATTCCCAAGTATTAGGAGAACAGGAGCAAACCACACAACACAGTGGTATAAGCGACCTGTCGCGCGATTGGCCAGCTCACCGGGGGCGGGGCTTGTCAAGGGACATGCTCCAAAACACTTCCGCAGCTCACTTGATTTCACTACACCGAAGCATCCTTGTCTCCGCAACCGGACCGCGGGACTCGATTCACACACTCTGTTACCGTTACAATCCTACCTGAATAGACATCATGTCCTCATCTTTTATTAGATTTACCTTGTGGTGTGCTTTTTGTTGTATATATTGTATATAGTTAGCGTTGATATTATGACGCCCTGCTCAAAGAGAGCAGTTGAAGCATGTTTTTTTTATAAAGTTTTCCATGTATATCTTTACTTTAGTAACACACCAAGCAAAAATAATGACCAAACAACGTGCTTATGCAATCTAACAAACACAGCGTCTTTGAAGGGTTAGCCCACGGAAATATCAGATACAAGCAGTACCACATTCCTAAGATAGATAGTTAGGTTACCAACAGCCCCTAAGTGTGGTTACCAACAGCCCCTAAGTGTGCCATCAACTGCTGGCTTGAACGTTGATGAAACAACGAAAAGGCAAAACAGCAGGATGTTAGTTTAAGCCGGCTTCTAGACGTAGTAATGTTAATGTAATACAGTTTAATGTTGAATAAAATTATGGTATGGGCGTCTAAAAAACATTAATTTATTTTCTAAAAACCATTTAGTGGCTTTCTCGAACAAGATTGTGCTCAATGTTATTAGTTCTTCAAAACTTTTCCCCCCTGTAAGCAGATTCGTGTCATCCGCATAGCATGTCACACATTCATTTTGGGACTCTACAATGGAAGCAAGGTTGTTGAGAAATATTACAAAGAGTATTGGGCCTGCTATACTACCCTGTGCAATTCCTAAACTATTTTCTAAAGATTCTGACAAATATGTTCTACCATTCTTTGTTATCTTTACTCTTTGTTGCCTATTGGTTAGATATGATTCAAACAATTTTAATGCATTTCCCCGTACACCATACAGATTTAGTTTTTTCAGTAGTAAATTTGGATCAACACAATCATATGCCCTGGACAAATCCAAGCAGACATCACCTTTCACAGCCGTGTTTTCCGTCCGAAGGCGGAGCCTAAACGCGGCGCGACGGAATCGACGCAAACCGTTCCCGCCAAGAGAGTGTTTTAGCTGTATTGTATAAGCTGTGGCTATAGTGTTTAAACCAAGATAAAATGTAACAGAATAATATCGCTTTTCATAAATATACATCAAAATGTGTCTACGCTTTATCTTCTGCTTGCGTTGTCGGATACAATCGGGCGACCTCGAAGTTTAACGAAACCGCTACTATCTCTTTTTCTCTTTCATTTATAGAGTGCTATTCATAATTCTTCTAGCCTCTTCTGTTCGTCTTATTTATAGTATTTTTTGTTGGAATCCTCGTATGTCGTTTATATACTGCCTGCGGCTTTGTGAGGATAATGAATAATAGACAATATTGTAGTTACATATACCTTGATCAATGAATTTGTAGCGCCCATAGCGGGATAATTTGAATGGTACTACTTATCAATTAAGAAAAGTGCTTATAAGAAATGTTCTTCATAGTAATATCTAAAAAAATTCCACAAAAAACCATTATGTTCAATGCATTTACGACACACTGTTTTTATTCGGCGTAAAACATTTATTAATATTGTTACGGCTAGCAACCATACGAATGTTTTTGTGCTACCCTATAGAACTTGCCTTGCAGCGTGCCGCTTCTCTGTCTGTATGAGTCATCACCGGTTGGCCGTGAAGATTCAGGAACGCTGGAATTATCTCGGTCGAGAGTCATATAGAGTGGATTCGGAATACTTCCCGAATATTCGTGATAGATTTTAGATTATATATAAGGAGCAGACCCAAGGCGAAGGCTAGTTAGTTAATCAAGAGCTATTAGTTGCGAAGTTATAAGAGTAGTTTAGTGTGTTCAGTTGTATACAGTGGTAGAAAATAAAGAGAGTATTAGTTGAAAATAGTAAAGTTGTAATTTCGTTAAGAACCCACGGGAAAAACGTAACAATATTAATGGGCGGCTTTGAAAAAATCGTGAACTGATATATTTGGTGACTTTAGGAACCACCTTATGGAGCTATGTGTCCCAAACCAATGACCCTTAAAGTGATCTAAATATGGTATTACTCTTTACGCATTATGTGCCGGGGAACCGTCTTGTTTATATATAGCTGATTTAATTGACTAAAAGCACATCGACACCTAATTGAGCTAAAGTATTTTCCAGTAGATTTATGTGCGGTTACGGTTCTTTCATATACATATATGGATTTTGAATTTAGATCCTAAAATGAGACAGGTCCTTCTGAAGCCCCATGTGGCTTGTAGCTCTCTAGAATAAATCATATATGTTGATTTTCTCTAGAGACCAATGTCTGCTATTTTATTTGTTTAAAATTCCAGCATTGCCAATGAAAGCCTCGTCCGACATATAAGTGTAAAAGGAAAATTTCTAGGTTGAAAGCATATTTTGTGACTGACGGTTTTATTACTAATTTCTTATAATCGTTAAATTTTTATCTTAAAGTTTTAAGGTTCCTGTTTTATCAGCGTTATTGATACCATCATATCAGATTTTATGATTTTTTTGCCAGTAATTAATTCCTGGTAAGCGCTTACTCTCCAAAAAAAAAATAATCTATTTTTTAGTTTTGATGAATATTACCGTCCTTTTTAACAGAAAATATTAATATTAAAAATAGTTCGATTATGATTTGTCTTCAATCAATTAATTTTTAATGGAGCGTTTTTTTATAATTTCTTTATCAAAGTATCGCTGACATGCAGAACTGCTTACTTTCCAGCCTTTATATAATAATATTTTTTCACAAGTTGCTTATTTCTATGTTATTTTATATTGTTGAAATTCGCTCTAAGACGAATGTTGATCTTATTATAATACTACTAGTTATTTGGCTACAAATAAGCAGTTACAAAATACTATTTTTGATCTGATTGATAATACACAAAGAACCACTAGGAGATCTGAATTTTTGGTTGGACGAAGGGGTTGATGAATTCGTCTGTAATTGGCTTTAAACACGCATTTCGTTTTTGGTCTGTGAATGTATCTTAAACGGTACCTATGTATTAGGGAATCCAATCCTGGGATTCAGTATTACTTTGCGGTATTTCACATTCCCGAGGTTAAAAGAATAAATCGCCGAATTATTTAATTGAACCACAGATCGAATTTTTATCTAGTTTTGTTATTTCGTGATCCCCAATGGGAATATTTGGAAGTTAGTTTAAAGTTTTATTCATTTTAGGCACACAAACATGTTTAGGAAATTATTATAGGATTTGTTTAACTTTCTTAGAGGAAGATATGTTTTCAGTTTCTAAATTAAACTTTCATTGATGTGTAATAATTTAACTGTTAATGTTTCCCTTTGATTTATTTTCTGACAATTTTTATGCTGTTTATAAAAAATAAAAACTGATGGAAATATAACACAGTTTTATCTACAATGCCGAAACAGAATTTTTGCACTCGACGCGACGCCCGTTTCGCTAACCATGTTAGCATCATCAGCACTTTTAATTATCTCCTCATGATCTAAAATAGTTAGCGAAACGCGCGTCGAGGGCAAACATTCTGTTTCGGCATTGTGGACTGTGTTATAGTGCATTTTGCCGAAGGTTCCGAACCCCAACTTAATTGATGTAAATTTTATTTTTTTTTGTATTTTCTGCGTTAAGCAGTTTTAGGCAGAGATTCTTCTATGACAGCATTTTTTATTCTTTTTATTAAATTTTTTTTATTAAATGTGGACATAAAGGGTAAATTTACCCTATTCGCAGACGATACTACTATCCTTTGGCATAGTGATAACGCCCAATCATTATATGAACTGGTCTGTCTTCTGATCTTCTTCAAGTCAAGGGCTGGTTCGACTCTAATTTGCTTGCCCTAAATGTTTAAAAAACAAATATTCTTGGTTTTAAATGTTATATGAGTGTTCTAAGCATTGGGGATTGTTCCTTGTTGAACCTGGCCCATGCTAAATTTTTGGGTTTTGATGTTGAGATAGATCTCAGGTTTGGACCGCACATAACCACACTGATCAAAAAAATAGCTTCAGGATGTTATGCAATTAGAACTGTCTCGAGAGAGCTTGGCTTAGTTTTAGCCAAAAGCGTATACTACGCCCTTGTTGAATCGCGCCTTCGATATGGCATTGCTTTTCGGGGAATGTGTAGTCAGGGACTTTTTAATATTGTATTTGTATTGCAAAAAAGGGCTCTCCGCTCTCTTTATCACATAGGGCATCGAGAATCTTGTCGACCATTTTTCATCTCGGGAGAATTTTGACTTTGGTATAGATTTTCATATTGGAGACGGTTATTTTAATATTTAAAAATCGGGAGAAGTTTATAGATCCTGATCCTTGTTATGCTACACGACTTAGTATGGATATACCGTTACCTATACCTACATCAACGTTAACTAAGTAATCAATAATTTATGAAAGCAAAAAGATTTTCAATCATTTGCCAGTAGTTATGAAACAAGAACAATCACTGAAATTGTTCCGTAAAAAGGTAAAGTCGTTAGTTGGTAAAGCTTACTACACTCTGACTGAGTATTGCTCTTTAAGATATCGTTTTAATCATGCATCAGGATATTTTGTGATAACATTTAATGCTTCTTTATTTTATAATTGTTTGGTGACTTGTTATTTTTTCTTGTATTGTTTTTGGTTGTTTTTATTGTATCGACTTTTGTTACTTGTGCCGTAAGATTGACTTCTTTTTAGTCAACAACTAAATGAGCTTTTGCTCATTTTAAGTTTTAGACTTTGTTTCACTAGTTTGTCTGTTTTATTTCAAAAAATACATAATAATTTGCTATTGCTATTGTTCCTCCAAGGTAGGCTTTGCTTATTCATTAGTGACATTTTTTGCATATTTATCTTGAAAATTGTCTTACTTTTGTGTTACTTTATTTTACTTTTAGTTGTAGTTTTAATTGTAAACAAAGCTTTGTCAATAAGATTTATCTTGGACAATAAAGCATATTTTGACTGACTGTGAAATGTGAAAGTTAAATATATTTCTATAAAATGCGCCTTATTGTTCAATAAACACTATATGTGATATATTGATGCGTTCTAATAAAAGTAAAGCTACACTATCGAGGCTATTATGCAAGTACCCTTTTGGTTTATCATTTATTGGCCCTTTCTCTACTGACATTAATTTTTTTAATGCCAAAGTAAAACGAAATCATGAAAAATAGTCACATTTTGGAATTAAATACTGCGAAAACATAGTTATTGAGATGCTGTTTTGTAAGCTCTTAACAACAATGTGAAAATTCAAATATATTAGACCTGATAGAGTAAAATTTAAAATTTTAATAAGAGGGGTTCTACAAGCAAAATTTTGGTAAATATGTACTACTTTTTTTGAACATCGTTCAAACAATTTTTAAAACATTACATTACTCCCTTCCTTAAGCGACAATCATATAAAAATATATTTTTATTATTTAGATTTGATCCTGCACCGTAGATGGGTGTGAGTCATTACTCGTTTAAAGTTAGGTGACAAGATTCATGCACTATGAATGTCGTTTACCTGATAATATAGATTTTGCGGTTTTTCCTGCAGAACACTGATGTCCTATCTAAATAGTACAACCACAAATTATACCAGAGAACTTTAGAAATTAAATTTTTAGAAGACTTAAACTTAAATAAGACACACAAAATTGAAAAACCCGAGATCTGAAACTTGCTCGTCAATAGAAAATAATTTCTAAGTTAATTGTCAATTTAATTTTTCCAAAATCCTCACGATGTTTTATCAAATCGGTGATGCTCTTTTCGTTGCCTAAGTTGGTTTGTTGATTTCCGCGAAAGGTGAACTAGGTGTACTTCTGAAACCTATATATTGATGAAATCATAGATAGTGATTTTCCTGTGCTTTATATCACAACAATGGCATTCGATTTTTGCATAAGTATAACATTATTGCATTTTTTTTCAGGGTACGACTACCGAACAGGACAATCGCTTTAGCGACAAAGAAAAAAAACTTCTTAAGCAAATGAAATTCAGTGATTGCTTAAGCCAGAGGGTGAGTACAATGAGTAATCTGCATTTTAATTAACATAATTGCTTCTTCTAAGTGCTAAGTTAATATATATTATGTTGTATTTAAGTACTATTATTTTATAAAATGACTAATGTGCCATTAAAATGTACCCACCTAGTATAGTAATAGCAAAATGTTACATTCCTATTACCAAAATCGGAAAATAAGATTGTGAATGAAATCGATGCATTTACATACAAAATCAAAATCTGTCACATTAGGTTGTAAATGTGAATGAGTGTCACCATAAGAAGATCGGCCAACTACCATTTTTGGATACTTTGGTGATTAGGAACGATAATAACGGACTAGAATTTGATATTTACAGAAAAAATATTGCCACTAACCGTTATATTCCTAATGACTCCTTCCACTGCGACCAACACAACATGGCCAGCTTTCATTTTTTGGTACACCGTATGGTTAACTTTCCTTTCAGCAGGGAAAGATTTAATAATGAAAAGGAGACAATTAAGAATATAGCGAAAGTTAATGGTTTCAATACTAACTTAATAAATAGACTAATTAATAGGCATTTGTTTAGAAAGACCATTCGTGATTCCACTTCTTTCGTCAATCAGGATGGAAATACAAAATATGTTTCGATGCCATATAATCGTCAGTATACTAGAGGACTCCAAAAAGTCTTTAAGGAAGTAGGTTTAAAATTAGTATACCAAACTCATTTCAACATTAAGAAATTATTAGGTGGTCCAAAGGGCAAAATTAAATTATTAGAGAGAAGTGGAATATATGAAATTGGATGCATGGATTGTAACCAAAAATATGTTGGGCAAACTAGAAGATCTATACAAACGAGATTCAAGGAACGTATAGCTCATTTAAAGTATGGTAGAACAGAAAAATCAAGTGTTGCCGAGCATGCGTTTGATAATAATCATGCAATAACAATTAAAAATGAATTCCTAATATAACTGATAGGAGATTATTAGACGCATATGAAAGTATGGAAATTATTAAATGTAAGAATAGTTTAAATAGAGATAGAGGGCCTATTCCGTATTATAGTCCATTGTATTGGTTAATCGATCGTGACTAGTGGGATTTCAGGATTGGTTCTTTTTAGTTCCACTTGATTAAGCAAACAGTAGTATAAAAGAGAGGTAGATTTTAATTTTAGTTTTAATCATCTCCTGATGATGCTAACATGCGAGAATTTATGACGAGCTATTGCAATACGCGGGATACGGCGCTCTTGGTAGCGTGTCTAACTCAGATCCCAAGACAATAGAAGTTTATTTATGCCAATATTATGGCATTATCTACTTATTGTGACATGTCGTATATTTTTCCCATTTCAGGTTGATATGTCTAAAATTAAACTGGATGTTATCAAACCCTGGATACAAGATAAGCTAACTGAAATTCTGAAAATTGACGATGATGTTGTTGTAGATTTTGTATATAATCAGCTGGAGGAGAGGGTAACTATGATTTAATTGAATTAATAAGCTAAGAAATTGTAAAAAGATGTGATATTTGTGATTTTTGCCAAATACTTATTAAAATTTATAACAATTTTGACTCATGATGTCATAATGTGACGTTGTGGCGCAGGACTGTGACCGGGTATTACCAAACTTCCTTTACAAAATTTAGAACACAAGGAAAATACGGTACTTACGTCTTGGAGCTTAAAACACTAGATTTTGCCCTTTGTATTATTTTATGTTTATTTTGTATTTATCAATTAGAATATTATTTATTAGTTACATAAATTATAGTATTATTGGAACTTTTATTTCAAATTCATGACTACTACTTTGATTGTCTTGTATGCAATGCAAATTGTCTGCCTTGGTATTTTCTAAAATGTCGAATTTTTTACACTTAAAACAACAGCTAGCCTTAAATAAAAATAAATATAGTGTCAAATTGTATATTATAAATTATTTTCCTTTGACTACTCATTTTAAAAGCTATCAGCAATTTAAAACTGGCCCAAGCGAATCTTGAATTTGATTACGGAAAGGTATGACTGTTAAAATGGCATCGATTGTAACTATTTATATTGATTGGTACTACAATGTTTTACTAATTATGTCTAAAGGTCCCTGCGCTGCAATGTCATCATAAAAAAAGGCGTCTAAAATTTTATTTCTTTCTTTAATATATTATTTTTTAACAGATAATAGTCTATAGCACAGATAAG
>JAEQML010065157.1:0-21274 GCA_016904865.1 Pissodes strobi | reverse complement strand
AATATTTATGCAAATTATGTTAATAACAATATGAAAATGTATACACATGTTAGGCCATCAAATATTAATTATTATCAATGAGATTAGAAGAAATATTTATGTAAATTATGTTAATAACAATATGAAAATGTATACACATGTTAGGCCATCAAATATTAATTATCAATGAGTATAAAATATATAATGGTACAAATTATGATAATAACAATATTATAAGTTTCATTTTACCGACTTGTAATGACATAATATTGCAACACAGAAGCAAAACAATTCACCAAAATAAACTGTACACTCCGCTGGACTCTCTATTTTTCGTTCTCGAGCAATACCTTTCGGATCTCCTCCATAAAACCTCGCAAAAACTCGACTTCAATTTATGACTTGTTTTTATCTTTAACATGTATAAGGGGTGTCTCAAAATATACACATATATAGGGTGTCTCAAAAATTAATGTATCAGGTCTAATGAAATAGTATTTTAAAGATGTGGGTTATCTCAGTCCTTTTGTGTTTGTTGTCCTCCATCTCTCCTGCCATTTGTTCTGCGTCGTTTCTCTTGCCCTTTCCTTAGTATCTCGCTGGTGCCCAAGTCCTGTATCGTCTAGGTATCTTCTTTCCTCGATAAGAAGGTCTATCGGGATTACTCCAGTAATTATTTGTAGTGCCTCCGTTGATACAGTCCGGTAACCGCTTGCTATTCTGAGCATCATTTTCCTTTGTGGCTTTTCCAGCAATATCCTGTATTTTTTATACTTAATGACCTCATGCCATATTGGTGCACCATATAGGATTATAGACTGTACGACACCATTTAGTAAACGCCTTTTTTGAGGGCTCGGTCCGCCTATGTTTGGAAGAAGGCGGGTAATTACACCGGCTCTCTGTTCCGCTTTTTTAGCTGCTTCGCCTATGTGCTCTCTGAAGCTCAGACGGTCATTTATTTTAATTCCTAGATATTTAAGAGATTTGGCTGGGTTAATCTCGATTTCCTTTATGTTAAATTTGACTTCCGTTCGTTCTGCTCTTCCTGACAAGACTACGGCCTCAGTTTTTTCTGGTGCAAGTTTTAAACCGTTTTCTGTCATACAATGGTCAATATTCCATAGGGCCTCGTTTGTTTTGAAGATCAATCTTTCCATATTGCTTTCAGTAACCAGCAGTGCTAGATCGTCTGCGAAGCCTATAGTTTCGACTCCCTCTCCAAGTTTCAATCTCAGCACTGGGTCGTAGAAAACACTCCATAGTGTAGGTCCAAGTACCGACCCTTGGGGGATGCCAGCTGTGGCAATGAATTCATTTCCTGCTGCTGTTTTTACCACTCTTTCTTTAAGGTAATCCTTTAATACATTTACCAGGTATTGCGGAGTGTTCAGTTCTTCCAGATTTTTAACTATTTTTCCCCAGGGTGCAGTGTTGAATGCGTTGCATACATCCAAGGTTATCAGGACACACCACTTCCTGCGTCCTTCTTGTCTCGCCTGTTTCGCTATTTGTACAGCCTTTTTAACCGCATGGATAGTAGATCGACCTTTTCTAAACTCGAATTGGTTTGGAGAGAGTTTGTTATTTGTTTCAAGATAGTATTCCAATCTTGTCTTGATAAGGCTTTCGTAGACTTTTCCCATTACGTCTATGAGGCATAATGGTCTAAACGCACTTGGGCTAAGGTCTGATTTGTTTGGTTTAGGGATAAGGATCAGCTTAGCTGTTTTCCATAGAGCTGGGAATCTTTGCTTTGAAATTAGTGCGTTCATCATTCTTAATATATGTTCATGTTTATATTCTAGGGCCACTTTAATTACTTCAGAGGGAATCTTGTCCGGTCCGGGAGCTTTTTGTGGTTTAACTTTCTCGGCAACTGTACTTAATTCGTCTATCGTGAATAACTTTATGTTTTGTATAGGAGGGTCGATTTGCCACTTATCGTTTCTGTATGGGAAGAGTGCGTCGATAATTTGTAGTTCCTTGTCTTTCGTTAGCTTAAAGTTTGGTCCCATTCCCTTAAAGATCCTCATCGTAATTTGGTATCCTTTGCCCCATATGTCTTCTTCCAATTCTTCTATGATTCCTTCCCAGTGATTTCTTTTGCTCTCTTCGATTTGTTTCTTAAGCTCTTGCTTCTCTCGCTTATATATATCCCATGCTTCTGTTCTTTTATTTTGGTCACTTTGAAGTCTAGTGTATTTTCTTCTGGCCTCAATGGTTTTCCTTCTTTGGTTCTGGATGTTTTCGTTCCACCAATATGGAAGTGTTCCATCTTTCGAGTTATTTCTGTTGAGTGAGGACTTACGGAATGCATTTCTTATATGTCTCATATGCTCTTCTGGTCCTGTAAGTAGCTCGTTAGCGTTATCGATCTCATTTTGCAATTGCTCTTTGAATGGTCCTATATCTATTTGGATCTTGTTTTTTAAACTAACCTTATTTACACTTATTTCTGTATCAAGGATTTCGAATTTAATGTGATTATGTTCCGTAAAGATTCGTTATCAAGCCCTATCCAGTCAGCTATTTGTGACGCTATTTTTGTAGTTGCAAATGTTACATCTATATGGGATTTACTCTCTCCTCTTTCGAACTTTGGTTTGTTTCCTTTATTTATTATGTACAGGTTTTTGGATGCCACCAGCTCTGTTAACAATCTCCCTCTTTTATCGGTTTTTGGTGCTCCCCATTCAACAGCTTTCATGTTAAAATCTCCTGGCACAATTGACTCCCCTAATCCAAGTTCCATTTCATTACTAAGATACTGTAGTTGACTTTCATATTCGTCAATACTAATATTGGGTGAGATATAACAAGCATATATCGTGAAGTGTTCTGCTTCTAGTATTACTAAACCCTGTCTCTTTTTGATATTCCTGACTTTGAGGAGATGTAGCGTCTGGAATATTTATATCGTAGTAGATATATTATGAGAAAGAAAAGAAAATAATACCAATATTGTTATTTATGCAACAAGAGTGTAAAGTATGAATGGGAATATTGTCGCATGAGTCTACGGCTCATGCGACAATCCGATGAGTAAAAAAAGAGTACTTTATACATGAGCAGCATACAAAATGTTTTCTACTGCCGAAAAATATGAAAAAATATCGCTATTATTAAATTACTTTACGCACTAGTACGTAAAAAATTACTTTACGCACTAGTGTGTAAAATAAATTATTTTACGCAATATGCTAAATGTCAAAAAATACGTCAGATTTACTGTACGCACTACTGCGTAAACTAATTTATTTTATGCACTAGGTATATTTTACGAATCTTAGAGAGTGCGCAAAGTGAGTATCTAACGAACAGCAGTGGAATTTTTGTAGTCTTTTCTCTTCTTTGTTTTGTTAGGGAAACGAATTATACAAACAACCTTATATTACCAAGGCAAATATAACTTACATAACTACAAAATATTATCATGAAAAATACATTTAAAGAATATATAAATACATTTTATTTTATGCCTAAAATATGGTATAGGGTACAGTGACGGAAATAAAATCTCGTACACTGAGGTTAACAGTTTATGTTATTTTTGAATATATTGGTAAACTGGGCTTTTTACCTTTATCTCACCTTTATACCTTGCATTTCTTACTTCAATAAACAGAAAAAGTTATAATATAAAATTATTTATTCGAAAAAAGTATTCCTATACAAATGGTAGTTGAGGGAAATGGAAAACTAAAAACACTATACAAGACCTCAAAACTAAATGAAAATACAGGATAATTGGATAGAAGAGATGGAAGTGGTAGAAGAAAATTTTCAAAGAAAAAACAGGATAATGATATACAATAACATACGACTTCAAAATTAATTATAAATAAGATTATTCAAATAATGAAAAAACATTGGTTTAATATTTTAAAACTAATCCATTTTTTTCCATCAATAGGTTTAAACGTCAAAACATTGATGCCACCAGCATTTGGGCGTGATGAACATTTTAATTATTCCAGGTTTCATCAATTTTATTCCACAAATCATGACTGTTTTCTGGATGGAAATCGTTGTTTTTGTTGATTTCTTTCACAATATATCCCCAAGTATAAGCTTGACTGTTAAATCTCTCTCGAATATGGTGATATATTCCTAGCCGTCTGGAAGTCATATATCTCCATATTGTTAGAAATTAGTTGGCGGCTGATTATAATAATGTTTGTGTCTACCTATTTCTCGGAACTTGTTACGTAAGCCGCTGCCGGTCAGGGAGAGTGTTATGTGACGACGTGGGGATAGAAAAACGCTGGAGTCATGTCTCGGGGTCTGATGAATCAGGCAGTATGATTATGAGGCAGAAAATTATATGTCGTCACATTGATATCCTTCCTGCTCGGGTAAAAAGCCGATTTTATTTTGATTTGTTCGAATATATGCAGTTATTAGTATGGAATTAAGTGTTTAATTTGCGAGATTTCTAACAATATATTAACAGAAAATCTTCCACTAGTTTTAGCATGTTGGGTATATCTTTCTTCATACCGTGTATTTGGCGGCCAGTACACTCTATTCTATCCGCTATAGAAAGACTAACAATTTTTCTCATCGGTAAATACTACCTTAGTACAAAAGTCCATTCCTTGCGGTAAATATTCCATCGCAAACCTTTGCTCTTTATTCATATCGGTCAAAAATGGCGTTTTAGCAGCTACCCTGTTTCTCAGTTCCGAATTTTTCAAAATACTATTTCTTGCCGTTCTTACTGTCCCACGAAAATTAGTTTGGTTATGTGCTTCTACTGCTGTCTGAAATGGATTGTTTCGCAAATAATCTATTAGATCAATATCTTGATTTTCATTCCAAATTTTTTTTCTGCCACTTCCAGCCCTTCTATCCAATGCCAATGATCCATTTAGTTATGAGGCTTTGTATTATTATAGTGCTTCTATGTTTCCCAACTTACTCAGATATTCTTCGTAGAGAAACACCTTCTTCGAATAAAGCAAATCTCGCCTTCTCGAGTTGGTTGATGTACACAAACCTTGTTAAAATGAAATAATATAATTTTCAAATCTGATGACACCGATAACAATTTGTCAAAAAATCAAAACTAACTCAAAGCTAACCCAAGGCATGCCCAAAATGAAGAAAAAAGAATTAAAAAATGCAGTTGTACTGCTTTTTTTATTATTTTTTTCTTACATTCTTACACCACAACTTATATGCATAAGCTGCGCATACATCTTTTCTAAGGACTCAATATCTTTCCTAAAAATGATTCACAGGTAGTATTTGTACTTAAATCATGTAGGGGAGCAACAGTAAGATATTCAATTCAATTGGCTAGTTTTTTCAAAACCAGTGAAGGCACTCTGCTGTAAATATGTTTATCTACTTTAATTATATTATATACCTACCTAATACGGGTACTTATTAATACAATAGCTTTATAGAAATACCCTAACAATTTACTGGTTTAGCAAATCTAAATAAACCAATTACAATTGCCAATACTCAAGATTTAATCTTTTTTTTTTAGATATACCAGTTTATTTAGGAGATTTTTTTTCAGTAATAGCATATAGAATGAAATGAAAATATATTTTTAATAGGTATTTAATAGAAGAAAATAGTTATGGATTTCATTAACCAGATATTTGTCATATTTATATGTTTTTAAATAAAATTTTGTCTCAAAAATAATGATAACCAATTTATTTCTAGGCTAGCAGTGGGATGATTTAATTTTTCGATTAACCATTGAGAGCAAAAAAACCCTATGTGTCACAAAAACGTTTAAATCTGGATAAAATTGCGTATTTTTGGTATCACTTTTGTTGACTGGTTGCTATATTAACAACATTGTTGAATGTCAAGGCGCACTAGCAAAAATTTCGACACCGCTTTCAATGGGATTTCTACTAATAAAGACGTCAAAAATGACAAGATGGCCGGCCAACTTTTGAGTGCGACTAGAATAAATTAACATTATTCATTAAAAAACGTGCAAAATAGAAAAAAAAGTAGAAAATATACGTTTTAAAAGACATTTCAAACATCGTGTGAAAAGCATACTTTGCACACGGCGTGTGCAAAGTATACTTTTCACACGCTTATTCGGGTATTTAGACTAAAGAGCTTCGTCTTCATTTTAGAGCTTCGCCCTCAGAGGTCCAATTCCCAGATCTCTAAAAAGAGGGCCCAATTTTAGGGCTTCACCCCCAAGGAGTCCCTTTTTGCAAAACTGTAGAAAATGAGTCTCTCATACCAGGGGCCCCCTTTTAAGGCTTGGGGCCATTTTTTAGGGCTTCACCCCCGGGGGCTCCATTCCTAGACCTGTAAAAAATGGAACTCCCGTACCATAGGCCCCATTCTAGGGTTTCGTCCCCATGGGGCCTCATTTTAGGGCTTCGCCCCCAGAGCCTCTTTTTCAAAATATTTGGAAAAGAGGGACCCCACACCGGTGGCCCCATTTTAGGATTGTGTCCCTAGTTATAGTTTAGCGAGAATCTCTTACTCACGTAGCTTCTTCCATTAGGAATAAAACTTTCTGATAAATCAATAATAAAATAGTTTCCCATATAACATGTAATTTTCTACCACACTCCCAGTGGGGCACCCTGTATGTAGCAGTCGTAGAAAAAGTATAGTGTGCTGCACGTGCTGAAAAGACTTTTCACACCCATGAGACTTTATGACACTCGCCTACGGCTTATTTTCAGCACTTGTTGCACAATATACTATTTATAAACTTTATATCAAAGTAACGATGGTCTTGCGGTGTGAGGTATGCAAAATCTCCAGCTATTATCATCCGAACCTGAGTTTCCACAAGTAAGTAAAAGTAAATGAAACACAGAAGTAAAAGTGGGCATCATTTTCTGATGTGATTAATTAATATTTTATAATACTTACCTATGTGTGATATTAATGGATAATCTGATATGATTGGTAAATGACTGCAACATTTACCAACCTCTATTAAATCATTTTTGAAGTGAATACTTCTTTGGTTTCATGACAGTGGTTTTTTAAGAACACGGAAAAATTTCGTGACACAGCAAAATAACTATTTTGTGTTAACTAACATTCAGAACCCATATCTAACCCAAACTAACTCAATCTAACCCACACACTATAAATAAAACATAAATATATTTTAAATAATGCACCGGAATAAATACCATCAATTAAAATTAAACGTATTTACTTTATTAAAATTATTATTATGATGGACTCACATTTTCAAAGTCTACGCCTATGAACTGTCCCTGCTTTCGCTCAGGCTGACGCGGGCAACACTACATTTAGTAGTGGGGACCAAAAACAAATGTCTTTGGTAGGGACGAAGTTTGCTCACGGCGAGGATTCGGTCGGGATAAAAGCAAAGTATAAATAACAACAACTAGGCTATCTCCCTCGATCGTCAATCGCTACCCGCGATGTCCTCCAAGTGAATCTCGGCCTAGATTCTAGCCTCAAACTGTCAGTGCGGGCGCAATAGTTTCAAATTATAAATAACAACTTTTTTACTTTTTACTTTGATAGTTGCAGCGATTGGTTACGTTGCGGCTTTTATATTCGAGTTGAAATTTTACATTTGTGTTTGTAGGTATTTGTGTTCTAAATTTTTTTGTTTTTTTAACGTGGCAATATTTAAACGAAAAAGAAAAAAGCAGGGCATGTTTGTTGTTACAAAAGTTGTGTAAACAAGGAATATACTTCAGCGAATCATTTCTTCCATTTTCCTCGTGATCCTGAAAGGTATGCAATTATTTTGATTTCAAAGTTACAGTAATTTAGAATTAGACCAAAATGTTACTTTTAATATTTAAACTGCTCAGGCTATATCTGTTTTATAAATAGGGAACTTGCACATATTTTTTTTATTTAAATCTGTTTAGAATCATCCAAAATGCTTCAGGTTCCCTATTACTACGCCTAAATAACTATAATATTTTATATTTTTTTTAGAGCAAAAGTTTGGCTTCAGGCTTGTAATAGGAGTGACTTGCTAAACAAAGCCGACAATGTCCACAAGGGATACCGACTATGTAGTACCCATTTTGAGGAAGGTATGTTCAAAAAGTGCAAAAGAACTTTATTGAAAAATTATGCTATTCCAACTGTGTTTCCTCCTTTAACAGAAGTCTCATCAAGAGTCGGTAAGGGTTTAAATATATTATTAGTCATACAAAAAGTATTTATCTGGTTAAAATAGTAATTTGTATTTTTAGAGCGTCAAGTAACGGATTACGCGTCGTCGCGCGTTAATCTTTAAAAAACGGCAATCTTATTTTGCGCTCGAAAAACACACAGAAATTCTTTCACAGCCGCATTTTTAAAAATGAAATGCACATTTTTCTCTATACTTATTCACTTATTCTCAAATTTGCAAACGACTGTTATTTTTAACATATTCGGGCATATTTAGAACAAGAGGGACAGCAACAAATGTAATAAACGCACGACTGTCATTTATTTATTTTCGGTTGCCATGACTATTCATAGCACGCTCGAAGGAAAAAGTATGAATTCTCTTTTGCCGCGGCATTGGAGGATTTTGCGATTTCATTTGAATGTAGTAATTAGTTACTTTGCGCTCGGCTGTAGAAAAATTAATCTTATAACAAATTGTTGCCTAATCGTTAAAATATATATAATTGTAGGTCATTCCAGTTTATCCCTAGAAGAAGAACAAGAGATTCCATTAGAAAACTTCTACATGTCATCAACATTCCGGACTTCAAACAACCTTTTATTTCGAAATAGTAAGAATTACCCAATTAATTATAATTATTTAATACTAATTTAGTTTTCTGCATTTTAGGTTCTTCACTTAACTTAGAACTTGCAGCAACAACTTCATTAAATATATCAACAGCGGTTGCTATACAAACATCTCCACCACCGGCCTCTACAATTTGCGTTCAGACTGCCAAAATACTAACAAGTAACAGTCCAAGAAAAGAAAAACTGAAAAATATTGTCAGTGATTTAAGGAAAGAAAATTCTAATTTGAAAAAAGTAAATGAAGAAATCAATGCTAAGTATATGGATATAAAACTGAGATTTGACAATATTTTAAACGAGATCTCTTTACAACAATATAAAGGCTTAACATACAAATTTTGTTCATCCCAAGAAATTGCTAATTTTATTGTTGTTCAAATATCGCAAATTGATAAATCTCCCAAAGGCCGAAGATATTCGGATGAATTTAAGCACAAATGTTTATCAATGTACTTTTCTAATTCTAAAATGTATAAGTCTGTTCTGACGAAAATGTTTTGTTTACCATCTCCGCAAACTCTAAGAAAGCTTTTACGAGGAATTAATATTTCTCCTGGTTTAGAAAACTCTACAATATTTAAATCCTTAAAATTAAAAGTAGATAATTTTAGTTTTGAAAATAAGTTATGTATTCTTTGTATCGATGAAATGGGGATCAAAGCAAATCTTTTTTATAGTAGGGATACCGATATTGTTACTGGTTTAGACGATCATGGTGATGGACAAAGAAGTTTTAAGCCGGCGCGCGTGTCCACGGTTTTAATGGTAAGGGGAATATCTTCTAAATGGAAACAACCAATCAGTTATTATTTTTATAATACGACTTGCCCTGGGCCATCCTTAAAATCTATAATCTTTGATGCTATATTAAAATTGGAGGAAATTGGATTATTAGTAATTGCATTGGTTTGTGATATTTGTGCCAATAATATTCAACTAAAAAATTTGTTAAAAGTAACTCCTGAAAATCCCTTTTTCTTAGTAAATGACAGGCAAATTTTTTTTATGTTCGATGTACCTCATTTGATAAAAGCTTTAAGAAATATGCTTTTAAAATATGATTTTATTTTACATGGGAAAACTATTTCCTGGAAATATGTCAGGCAAATGTACAATCACGACAAAACATATTCTATCAGAGCAGCCCCAAAACTGACAGATTCCCACATTTTTCCAAACGCATTTGAGAAAATGAAAGTTAAATTTGCCACCCAGGTTTTTAGTGCCACCGTTTCAGCTGCATTAAGTGTATATATTAGATTTAAAGCAATACCTTCAGAAGCAGAGGCCACCAACGAGTTTTTGGAAAAAATGGATAGGCTCTTTGATATTTTCAATTCGTCACAAACATCGGGGACCAAACAATTTAATTTAGCTTTTAAAGGTTTAGACTTTCAAATACATTTTTTAAAAGAATGTTTCGAAATGTTCACTGCTCTAAAGGTTGTTGACGATAAAAGTGGGAAAAATATAACTAGCAAAGTTAAATTTATTATTGGGTTTCAAATTTCAATAAGTTCATTATTAAAGCTATGGCCACTTCTGCATTCATATAATTTTGATTATTTATTCACGAGGCGGTTCAATCAAGACTGTTTAGAAAATTTTTTCGGACTTATAAGGCAGCAGAACGGTAATTGTGTCAATCCTACACCTATACAGTTTACACGAACATTTAAAAAATTATTTTGTATAAATTTAATGAATTCTGGCACTCAAAACTGTCAAAATGATACAGACAATATTTTCTTAAAAGTTTCAGATTTAATAAAAAACGAACAAAATGTCCTGTCAACTAATATTTTACCACAAACAAACCATATTTTTAAAATAGACAGTGATTATCAAAATAACAATTCTTTAAAAAAAAATTTTTTTAGGTATTTTGCAGGCTATCTGATGAAAAAATGTCTTGAGAAACACTTTTGTGAAATTTGTAGGGTATACTCAATATCGTATGAAAATGCCGATGACTCTTCTTTATTTTGCTATTATAAAGCTTATAATAACGCTAACTTGGATACTTTTGGCAATTTGAATATGCCTCATAATAATTTTATTGAATTCGTATCATTATTAGAGGTTCTGTTTCAAATGAACTTTGAATCCCTCATATTAAAAAGTAACTTTGTTGAAAATTTTATTAACATTTGCAACAATACACAATTCTTACATCCATGCAAAAATTTTCCACTAATTTTTTTGTATAGACTTTTCACTAGGGTTAGATTGTATTACACACTTAAATTTATAAACCGAACTTTTAAGGCTGGTAAACAAAAGCAAAAATCAATAATTTGGAAACACCAATAAGATGTGTCCAAATTTTATTTAAAATCTAAGATATTTGTGTTTAGCATAATACTTCAACGTACCTTTTTTTTTCGAAACAAATCCTTTATTCGAGTATCCTCTTTTTATGTTTACAATGGCTACTAGAAACTATCTCTATACAATACTCGAATGCAGGTATCTCCTAAGCAATGCTTAAAGCCTTGGTATCGGATAACAGTGATAATCAACAGCATTCTAGGGCCATGATGAATAATCATCTAATTTTTTATAACAAAGAGCTACAATGTGTGTTACAATGTGACTCTAAGGATAGTGTTCAAAATGCGATTTTATTAGCTTAATAAATTTTAAGTAGGATCTTACGTCCTTTACTGCTTGAGGCAGACTGTTGAATGTTTTTGTAGCCTCAGAAAAAGAATTTTTTAATGCAAGCCTGGTTCTGACGTTTCCTAGATAAATGTTATTATTGATTAAGCTTCTTGATTCATGTGTGTGAATCTGATTTATATATGTTATAGTAGAATTACTCTTTAATTTATTATTTGTTACTTTAAACATAAATTTTGATTGTTCAATTTTTAGGATAATATTAATTTGATGTAATTTTAAGGTGGAATATATTATGTCGCTATGAGTGAACCAATACAAGTTGAACAGCATCTTCAAAACCCCGTTCTGTAGTATTTTAATCCTATCTAAAACCGTAACGCCACATGACCCCCATATTACAATTAGATATCTACGAGTTATAGATTTGGTATTTGACATTTGTAGCCAAAAATATTTGCATTTATGTAAGGCACCAGTTAATGGTATAATTGTATTTGTTATATGATCAACATGGGCATTCCAGCTTAAGCTTTCATCAAGGACGAGCCCTAAATATTTAATATTACTAATCTTTCCTAGCTCTACATTATTCAATCTTACAGATATATTCGGTACATATTTATTTTTTTGTTTAAATAACATAAATTTAGTTTTGTCTATATTAATTTTTAAATTATTTTCTAAAAGCCAATCATAATACCTCTGAAGGTCTTCATTGATTGCATCAGTTCACTGGTCAAAATTAGCTTCACTGCTGTACAAGACCGTATCGTCCGCAAAGGTGATATAACGAGAATTCAAATTAGCCAAGCTCAAACAAAGCATAGGGAATAAAGTAGAGGCCCCAGAACTGAGCCCTGAGTAACACCACTCCCGACTCTCAGCACAGTACTTGGTGTATTTTCTACATACACGTATTGCTCTCGATTTAGAAAATAGGATCGAATAAGACAGAGTACCACACCGCGATACCTCATTTTTTCTAGCTTGTTTATTAATATGGTATGATTAACGACATCGAAAGCCTTTCTCAGACCTACAAACACTCCCAGCACCGTTCTCTTTTTGTCAAGGTTAGTGGTTATATAATTTATTAAATCAGCAGTGGCACTAAGAGTGCTACTCTCTTCGATAAATCCATACTGGTAAGGGTCGAGAGTGACACAATTTAACATTTGCATTTTTATAATATTTTCTATGATCTTAGAAAATACGCTTATAAGAGAAATCGGCCTGTAATTATTAAGGAACTTTTTTGAGCCATTTTTATGTATAGGACAGACCTTGACCACTTTAAGCTCATTGGGAAACGTACCGGAAACAAAAATTTCATTAATTAGTTTTACCAAGATTTCCAATATATTTTCCTTAAGGTTCAGTATATCAAGAACGGTTATACTGTCATGACCAGGAGCTGTATTTTTTTTTATTTAATATAATATTACTAACTTCAACGTTATTGGTAGGCTTTAAGAAAAAATTACTTAGACAATTGACCTCATTAAAGAATGGTTGGTAGTTCCGGGCATTTTTTTCATCTATAACTTCGTTGATAATATTCGTGCCTATATTTGAAAAGTAATCATTTAAGTTATTAGCTATATCTTCTACATTATTTACTATTTTGTTGTTTATTTCAATTTCTTGTAGTGTTTCCCGATTTGGTTTGCCCTTAATAAATTGGTTAATAATATACCATGGTTTCTTTGTATTGCTTCCAGCACGCTCCCATTTATTCACAAAAATCACGTTTTTAAAATACCTTATTTTGTTATTAACAGTATTTTTAAGTTGCTTAAATCTTAAGTAGCGATCCATGTTTAACGTATTTTTTTATAGCTTTTATAGTCTCTTTCTCTTATTGAGTTAAGCAATTGTGGTGTAACCCAGTTATTGTTTCCTTTACATTTTATTTTAACGGTTGTCTGTGAATTCTTTTTGGCCTATACAGTGTGTCCCCGGATGGGGTTAACAAGAGGACAAATGGACTAAAAATTGAAAGATACGATAAAAAGTTATTTTCTTCAAACGTCAGTAAATCCGTCATTACTCGACTGTGTAGGCGGCCGTGAAGTTTCGTTTTTCCTCCGCCGGAGCTTTACTTTTCACTTTTCCGCCGGCGGAGGTAAAAGTGTTGTCATAGCAACATAGATACAATACAAACAGACAACAAAATAAGCGTCAACAACTCAAGATTTATTAAACTACATTTTGTATTTATCACTCAATTTGTGACTGCATTTCTAAAAATCACGAATTTAGGAACAAATTGGTTATTATTTAATCGAACTTACTCAATAACTGCTTATCAATACGAAATTAAAACGCAATCGGACACGCAATCTTAAAAAAATAATTATTGTTGACAGTGTCCACTGACAGCTTTATGTTTATATTCACGGACACCGGTCTAAGCAAGGCCACCTACGACCGTGGTCTAAGCCGCCTTGCGAACCCATTTATCTTTAATAATAATTAGATATTACTACTATTAAAAAGAGATGTTTTTGCATTAATTTGTCGACATTTGAAGAAAAAACAGCATATTTTATTTGGAGGAAAAGTTACTTTTCATGGCTTGCTCTCTATTACCAGCCTCACTCCGTTCGGCTGTTAAACACGAGCGCGCCATGAAAAGTATCACTTTTCCTCCATATAAAATAATATACTATTCTTGATAAAAGTTTTTGCTTCCTCTAAAACTAAGAACTGCCCAAAAAACAATACCTTATATTATACAGAGCGATCACAAATTAACAATACGTGTAATTTTCCAAGAGTAAACTACGTGATTTTATTTTTTTTTTAGATGTTAATCAAAAAAGTTGATTGCGGATAAGTTATTGAAATGCAGGGATAGTATTAACAAGTTATACAGGGTGCTACAAATTCCGGTGGCGTAACTAGAAATTCCCCCCCCCCCCGCAAATTATTTTGGGGCCCCCCTCCGCGCCCTTGTATTCCATAGCTTTTCCTTTTCAGGCCCCTCTGGACTGCGGGCCCCCCGGCTGGCGGGGGTGTAGTTACGCCACTGACAAATTCGTTTCTTGGTATGGGTATCTCGAAATCCGTAAGAAATACGAGGTCGATTAAATTTGGGCAAAGTTGCGCAATTTAAGGGTGATTGACATGCCGCGCCGTCGAGAAATTTAGAAAAATCCGTCTACTTCCGGAGATATACGTAAAAAACTGAAAAATCATCTTGTTTGTTTGAAGAGATAAAGTAAAATAAATGTCATATTATTATTGCCACTTTTTCTCCTCTACAAGCTGGCGGTATCAAATTTTAAATCCGACGTTTCGCTTTCGAGCCTCCTTCATCAAATTAGTTTTTTTTAAATACGGACCTGGGTTTTTTATCTAATTTTTAAAAAGCCTATGGTCTCCCAAAACCAACGATGTATCACACTTGTCCGATAATGGTAACAAATATTGTCATAAGTGAAATCGGGTTAGAAAAGATCCCCCATCTCTGTCTAACACATTATCTTTTATGGAAAAAATCTAGATTTGTTGATTTATTGATAAGTGCGATACATCGTTGGTTTTAGGAGACCAAAGGCTTTTTAAAAATGTATTATTTATTTAAAAAAATTAAGTTGATGAAGAGGGTCCAAAAGCGAAACGTCGGATTTAAAATTTTATACCGCCAGCTTGTAGACGAGAAAAAGTGGCAATAATAATGTAACATTTATTTTACTTTATCTCTTCAAACAAAGGCAGGAAAAAATAAAAATAAAATAGATGATTTTCGATTTTTTACGGATATCTCCGGAAGTAGACGGAAATTTCTAAGTTATTTGACGGCATCATCCTTAAATTGCGCAACTTTGCCCCAATTAAACTGACCACGTATCTCTTACGGCTTTTGAGATATCCATACAAATAAACGAATTTGTAGCACCCTGTATACTTGTTAATACTCTTCCTGCATTTCAATAACTTATCTGCAATCAACTTTTTTGATTAACATTATTAAATAAATAATAAAATCACGTAGTTTACTCTTGGAAAATTACACGTATTGTTAATTTGTGATGGCCCTGTATAATATACGGTATTATTTTTGGGCAGTTCTTAGTTTTAGAGGAAGCAAAAACTTTTATCAAGAATAACTTTTTTTCGTATCTTTCAATTTTTAGTCCATTTGTCCTCTTGTTAACCCCATCCGGGGACATACTGTATATAAAAATAAAATATTTTGTTGTGTTCATTTATCTACAAAATAAATATGTACCTATTAAGAAAAAATGCCTTTTATTTAAATAAATATAATTTAACCTACTAGGTAATTATTATCGTGACACTCTTACAAATTAAAACCAACTAATTTCAATACGGTGTCAAAAAAGTGTGCAACCGCTTGCTCAAAATGCTCTAAATAAGTATCTCCTATATTCTTATTTCAATAAACATAGTTTTATTTAAATTTCAAAAACGCTAAATAAAAATGCTTAAATGATAAAACGTATCGCGTACGTCTATGGCGAACTCATAGATCACCACGCTTACAAAGTGTACATAACAACTCAAGGTTACTGAATGCCTGGCAAATTTATGAATGACACACGTCAGAGATATCCTACTTGTTGTTATTTATACTTTGATAAAAGTTTGTACACGTACATAAAAATATAAGGAGGCGGTACAATCGTTTTGTTGATATTTGATGCAAGATTTCGGATTTTTATGAATGAGTTGTCGGTTCTCTTTACGTTAAATTTTTTTGCTTCCGGCACTCTATTGAAGGGGTGACGCACACTAGCGTCATCAGATAGCGTCTCGAGACCGCAGTCTGCTTTGAACTTTTCTGATGACCTTAGGCGACCTTTGCCGAATATCGGCAATAATTAAGTTATTTCGCATGGCTCTCCGGTCGCTTCGCTCGCTCCGAGGCGCAACCAGACGAAACTAACCAAAACTAATCCAAAATCAAGGGAAAAACAATTTACAAACATAACCTTGAAAAGATTTAAAAACATAGCTCGGCGATGACGGGTATCGAACCAGCAACCTTTGCATCACAAACACACTGTCTATCCACTGAGCTACCAAACTATTGGAAGCAATTCAGTGTACCGCGTAGACATGGATAATTCTGCCGATTCGGCCAACGTCGTGTCACGTTGTGGAACCGATCAGAAAAGTTCAAGCTCAGCTCCTTGTTAGTGTTACACTACCCGTGACCGAGTCATGCGTAGTGGTTGCCAAATTGTGAGTATTTATACGCTTGGATTACTGATGATGTTCTCATTGTTTTTAATTAAAGCAGGGTCTTTTAAACTTGCGCTGTTTCCAATGAGGTTCTTCATGTATTGCAGAAACAATATAATATAAATGGTCAGAGGCGAGAGTGGTCCACTCTCGCCTCTGACCATTTATGTTATATTGTTTCGACTAAACATGGTAAGCGATTCTAGAATGTATTGTTTCGCTCCTCTATGTGGTTTTTGTATTCTTCTATTCTTACGTTTTTCTTCATTAACCCACTCTTATTTAGATGAATCAGGTTTTGTTTTTGTTAAGACGCTTTTTAGTTGTGAGCCAGACTTAAAGACCGTTTTGATTTTGCAGTAAGTTGTCACCACATCCATACGGTACATTTAAGGAATAATTCCAATATTTGCAAAATATGTCATGATAGTTTTTGTTGTCTTTTCCGGATATATGTTTTGGAAATGACTGTAGCTTTATATATTTTTTACTTTTTCCTATATTTTCTCCTTAGTTAATGTCGGTAGGTACATATTAAATTTTGCCTGGCGTTTTGCATGTAACTTTAATTCATATTCTTTAATTTTCTTCCACAAAGAGGCATATTTGTGTTTTATTGGCGTAGCATTACCCTTAGAAAAACGACAGCTCCCCTTGTGTACAGAAAATGCCGCTACTGCCAACTTTAAAGGTTGGGGTCTTCTTATTTGAAGGTTATTGATTTTGGCAAGGTAATGATAAGTCATAGGTTTATGAGTCATTGAACAAAAATTGGCACTTGCGTTACTCATGGTAATGGCTCTAGCAGTCAGCTAATTATGGTGCATGCTAGTTTAGAAGCTAGCTTTTTTTGGAGGTGGCTTTAGTTTTTTTTCGCTCGGAACTAACAACTGGAGACTACCATGAATAGATGAATTGGGAAAATTTTGAAAAAGAGAGAAGTTTCTACCTAACATTTCTTCAGAATCAGTCCTGGTGTTGGATAATGCCCCTTCCCATTCTCATATACAAGATATAGTACCAACTTACTACGCTACAAAATCTCATATGTTCTGCTCGCTTCAGATAAACAATCTCATATCTGATACTACATGGAGAAAATTTCACTTATAAACAAAAAAACTATAGAATTAACGAAATTTTACGTAGGCGGGGTCATAATCCCAACGGCTTCCCCCGAATATGTGGGATATTAACCCTCTTGAACTCGCATGGGCAACAGTAAAAAGGTACATACGAGAGCATAAAGACGCGTTCGTTTTATTAAAGAAAAATATTGGAAAGTAGATGGGCAAATTGAAATAGTTATAGACGATTTACTCATCACAGTGAGATCTTCAAGTAGTGATGACGACACATCATCTTCTTCAGAAGAAGATAGCGATTTCGAAGGAATAAAAAATATAATAGCTGTCAGAAACTGTTTCAGTATACTTTTCTTTTTATATAATATACATTGTTGCTACTTACATTCTATACTCGCCGCCCCTGATTAAAAGAACCTCGAACACTTTTTATATATCAATCGTAGGCAATTTTCTTTAGAGTTTTGTACTATATTTCTAATCTTTGATATTTTAGCCACTATTTCATTCGCGCAAAGAACAACAAATCAATTACAATTCAACATCGAAAATTATGTCACACCATGTTGCTCTATAATAATTATTATTATCACCTATAATAATAGTGTAGGTCTTGAGATTGACGGTATACTTTAAATTGTGTATAGGACGGCTTACATTCTTTTGTATAAACCGTCACGACCTGTATGACGTAACTCCACGTTTTGGATGGCGTGCAGTTATGTATTGTTACGTTTTTCCCGTGGGTTCTTAACAGAATTACAACTTTGCTATTTTCAACTAATACTCTCTTTATTCACTACTACTGTATACAATTTAACACTCTATACTACTCTTATAACTTTACCACTAATATCTATTCAACACTCAATGATTAACTGAACTGAACTGAACTAACCGACTGACTGACTAACATTCGCCTTAGGTCTGCTTATATATAATCTTAAATCTATCACGAATATTCGGGAAGTATTCCGAGGCCACTCTATATGATCTCGACGAGGCCATCGAGACAATTCCAGCGATCCCGAAACTTCGCGGCGGGCCGGTCGATGATTCATACAGACAGAGAAGCGAGGGGCACGGCGGGGTGGCTAGTTCTATAGAATAGCACAAAAACGTTCGGATGGTTGTTAGGCTAGCCGTAACATTGCCTCCCTCTTAATTCTGATCGTCCCGATCAGCTACTTTATGCCCGTGATATGCTTTCAACCTGTCGAGGTGGACAACTTTCAGTTTGCTCCTGGGGCTACGCTGAATTCTATACACAACGTCATTAATTATTTTGATGACCGTATAGGGTCCTTCCCATACTGGTGTTAGCTTGGGAGATCTTCCTGTCTTCCTTTGCGGGTTATATAACCAGACTTTATCGTTCATCCGAAATCCCCTAGAGTTAGCTTGGAGATCATATCGAGCCTTCATTCGGTCACTAGCGAGACGTTCAAACGGTAGTCCCACATCATTCTGTTTCATCTTCCCACTGGATCTTCGCTGATGTCCTTCACTTGGGGCACAGGTTGAACACTGCTGGCACCATGATTTCACATCCTGGCAGTAGTTGACCCAGTAAAATCTGTCGCGGATCTTGTCAATCATTTTGTTCACTCCTAGATGAGCACCAAACTTTCTATTATGTACTTCGTCCAGAACTTCCGCCACCCTCTTCTTTGGTACCACTAACTGTGTCTTCACTACTTTGCCATCGGCGCTTTCCCAGGCTCGTTTAAGGAGTCCATTTTCAACTACCAGGGAGTCCCACTGAGCCCACAGAGATTTAAAAGTAGATCCCTTAGTTGAAATATCTGTCCAGCTTGGTCTTGGTTGACGTTCTTCCTTAGCTTTTAGTAGCAGTGCTATTTCATTATCCTCAAGCTGATCTTTCTTTAGTTGCTCTGTGGTCCACTGCTGATCAACCTTAAACTTGATTCGTCTAATGGGAGTGATTCCTTCTTGTTGGTCAATTCTCTGGCGATGTTTATAATTATCCTCACATGACCTTCTGGATAAAGCATCTGTATTACTATGCCATCTTCCTTCCCTGTGCTTATCCTTAAAGTTATATTGTTTCAACTCTTCCTGACTTAGCTTTGAACCGCTGTTGTCTCTGTATGGAGCTGTAGGTCGTAGTTGTACTCGACAGTCTCTCTTGAAATGCCCAATGTTGCCACATATATAGCACTGATTTGAAACATTTCGGTTACGTGGCCTATCTTCTAGTGGCTCCCGGAATCTTTGTACTTCACAGTCCCTTTTGAAATGCCCAGTCCTGCCGCATCTATAGCACTGATTTATAGTCTTTCGATTACATGGTCTAACTTCTATTGGCTCCCGGAATATCCGTACTCGACAGTCCCTTCTGAAATGTCCAGTCTTTCCACATCTATAGCACTGATTTGATGTATTTCGGTTATGTGACCTATCTTCTATTGGTCCTCGAATCTTTGTACTCGACAGTCCCTTTTGAAGTGTCCAGTCTTGCCACATCTATAGCACTGATTACGGTTGTATGGCCTAACTTCTAGTGACTCCCGGAATCTCTCCGTGGCCTGAAGAACTTCGGTTAAATTCTTCAAAATACCGCCCATTTCAGTTAGTTCACAATTATTCGCCAAATTTTCTTCCTCGATGGATACGTCCCTGATTGCTGGCTTAGAGATGTTACAGGCCGCCTCGATTTCCAGAGCTCTACCCAAAACTTCACGGCTGCTATCAAATTTGGCTAGACGTAACATCTTCTGAGTTTCTGCATCTCTGACACCGTCCACAAAATATTCAGCAACAAGTTCCTCTTGAAATTCTTCCGTTGCTCCCGGATAGGCCAACTGAATGAGACGTCTGACGTCTGCCTCAAACTCTTGCAGGTTTTCACCAGGCTTCTGATGTCGGAACTTAACTTGTGCCTGATACAGTTGTCTTCTATGTTGGTCTCCAAATCGTCTCTCTAGGGCAGCTGCAAGTATGTCATATTTCCCCTGCTGGCTGATGGGAATAGTCTGTAATAGTTCCAGGGCAGATCCACGAAGTGAAACCACTAGTGATGTAGCCATTTCTTCGTTATTCCAACTGTTGGCAACAGCAGCGGCTTCAAATTGCCTTCTGTACATTGTCCACGATGTTTGACCGTCATACGTTGGAGGTTTGATGTTTTGTCCTGAGGCGGATGCCCTTTCGGTGGGTGCTTGATGTTTTAGTCTGGTAAATTCTGCTTGTAGATTCTTCACTTCTTTCTGTACGTCTCCTACTTCTTTTTGTACATTTCCAACTTCTTTTTGAATATTGTTTACTTCTTTCTCAAATTTCTCATTTTGTCCGCCCAATATTTTCTGTAATTTTCCTTGCTCGCCTACAATTACATCCAGCATCCATTTCTGAAGCTGGTCCTGCTCTGCTTGTCTTTTCTCTTCCTGATCTTGCAAAATGTTCTGAAGCCGGTCCTGTTCAGCTTGCCTTCTACGTTCATCCTCCTCCCGTTCAGCTTGCCTTTTATCTTCTTGATCTTGAAAAATTTTCTGCAGCCGGTCCTGTTCTGCTTGCCTTTTATTTTCTTGGTCTTGTAAAATTTTCTGTAGCCGGTCCTGTTCTGCTTGCCTTTTACGTTCATCCTCTTCCCGATC